>CALNHX010012269.1:0-26249 GCA_940337035.1 Agriotes lineatus
ACTTGAATTAAAATTGTTGCAACCTTTATTAAAATTTATAGCACTAAAATGGCTTACCTTACTAGAAAAAAAATATAAAAATTATATATTTTTTATAATTGGTATATAAATTCAGCATGTAGAGCTATATATGTAAATTCAAATATTAAATTTTATTCATTGAAATTAATTTAAAAAATGCAGAAACCTGAAACTAAATAAGATAGTTCAATATATAGTAGGTTTTCACTTTGTGCTAGAGTGTACTAAATAAAAGTTTTGATATGATAGAGTCTGAAATTTGCAAAAGAAAATCTTATGTAAGACTTTTTATATAAATGCTAATTGATATATTATAGATAAATCACACTAAAAGTGATGTAAAAAGTAAAAAAATTGTTGTAATGTATATTTAAATGTAGTATTGTATGCTAATGCAAAAAGTATGCTAATTGATTTTACATGTACAGTAATGGTTTCACAAAGCTTATAAAATAAGAATACTTTTTTTGAAACTAATTTTATCACAAATAATAAAACTAAAGAAATTGATTATTTTATTTAGATTTTTATTTTTAGCAATTAAAATTAGTACAGATTTTGAATGATTTTACAAAATTAAATATATATATCTTTATTACTTACTATAAAAATGATTGTCTTATAGATAATTTTAATAGATTTTGATCAATAGCATAGAGTGTAAACTAAAGTTTCTGTTCTAGGCCTATAAAATATTAAGTGTCTTAAATTACGTTTTAGCATTTAATTAAAAAGGGTTTTGCTAGAACAACTATATAATTATGATATAATAGTAACAACCTTGCATATATCTAAAAAACTATTATGCTTTTGTTTGATTTAAAAATTATAAAAAAATTTCAAATAACTATATTTTCAATAAATATGAAAACACTATGCTTAAGATAGATTAGTTTGAATTTTTACTAAAATTTACAAAAAAAAATTGTTAAAAATAATAAAAATCAAAGATGTTTATTAATTTAAATAGAAAATTAGATAATAAGTAAATGATTACTAAAACTACAAAATAAATTTTTTGAGCGCTTTGTTAAACTGATCATGATCTTTTTAGTAATATATAAGTACTTACTATAATATATAAAGTTAATAGCAAGTTTATACAGCTTTTTTAATTTATTAAAAATTAAAATAATATTTACAATAGGCTTTTATAAAAAGACTAATTTAATTAGGTATCCTAATAATGAAAAAAGAATTTGGATCAGCCTGAAAAGCAGAATTTAAGAGTAAGAATTTTGTTTCTAACTTTTACACTTAAACTCAAATTTTTTTGTTTATAAATTTTAAATCTGTTTTCTTTTTTTACAGAATAAATAACAAAAACTATTAAAAACTAGAATTGATTTTTTATTTATAGGCTATACTTGATGTAATTGTATCACCAAAGTTCTTAGTCTACTTTTGTTATTATGTTTGTATGTATGTTGCTAAATTTAGATATAATGTATATGTAAAAACTTTTATATATATAATATTTACAGATATCAAATGTATTTATCTACTTAGACTAAAAGTTAATTTTGCTAATATATTATAATTTAAAATATTTAAATAAGAGTTATAATGGCGCCTATGACATTTATATAATATTTGCTAATGTTTTACTAAATATAGTTCAATATTTATTGAGATGAAGCTTTAATTTAAGAATATAGCTATAACTTTTACTTAGTATTATATAAAAAATACCGAAAAAAGCACTAGTCTAGTATAGTTCTTTATATTTTTGTGTCAAGGAGTTAACAACAATAGATCATTTATGTCTAATTTTTAATTATATTAAGGTGCCATACAAGATTATGTGCAACTCTTTAAAAGTTAATTATATATATAAAATTATTCAATTTTGCTATGCTATGTAGTTATCTTGTGACTTATATAATTTTTATCTTATAAGTTCTAGACAATTTTTTATAAAAAGACCTTAACGTGTATTTTTTACTCTTGTTGAACAATTTATAACATTATTCTTAGTAAGTAAAAGTTAAAATATTTATATCTGTTTAATTAGTAATAATGAAGTCAACAATCTAATTTAAAAACAAAATTTATAATATATTATATATGTATAGTATAGCTACATAATTACTTGACTAGAGCTAAAAAGTAGCTAACTTAGATTTTTTTTTACTTGGTTTTATATCGAAGACAAAACATCACAATAAATTTAACAAAAAAAATTAGATTGTAAGAAGTCATGTTAGCTTATAAGTTAAAAGTCCTATTAGTTTAGTTTATAAACAAAGTAAAGGAGATTTATACAATATGTATTAGTTAATTAAAAAAATATAATTACTAAAAAAATTTTTTTTTAAAACTTTAAGACTGAATTTTATACTAAGTTTGTGTAAAAATTTATTAAAAATAAAAATAAAAAGCATAGATAATTTAAGATTTAGAAATTATTATTGTAAAAAATAAAGATAAAAAACAATTATAAAATCTATTTATTAGAACTAACGTCTTTGCTATAAAAATTAAATTTGACTTTTTTAAATCATATGTTACATATAAATTTATAGCCTTTAACGTTTTATTAAGATATGCTACAAACAAAATTTTAAACCTTAGAAGTAAATTTTTTTCTTAAGTTAAACTGTAAATAAAATTATTTAGATTTGAAAAAATCTTTTATTGAGAGTTGAATACTTTACATATATATAGATAGTTACTTTAATCTTTTATTGTCATTGCTAAGTATGATATAAAATATCTTTATATTATCTTAAGTTGATTTAAAAATTAATATAACATCAATTTATAAATCAGAAATAATTATAATGTAGACTTATTTCTAGGTTACTATAATATAAAAAAGCTATACCTTACTATAATAAAGGCTTAAAAATCTAATCATCTAGGAAAAAGAGAAAATTTTGCAACAAATAAACTATAATTTTTTTCTATAATCTAAACCTTTTTTCTAATAGAATTTTCCTTTATTTTGTGTAAAAAACTAACAAAAAGTAGTAATTAGTGTCTATTATGCAACAAATTATAATTGTCTAATCGATTACACCAATGTTGGCATTTTTTTAAGCTCTAATTAAAACACTTTGCTTGTAACTTTTTAAACTGCTATTGACAATGACAAAAAAAATAATTATTTACTAAATAAAATTTAACTATATAGAAACAAATTCTAAAGATGTATTCTTTATAATATTGTAAATTATTTAGTCAGTATTAATTAAATTATTTTGAAATAGATAGTGATAACTTTTTAGCATATTTTTATTTTATAATTAGTTGGCCAATTTATAAAACAAAGTTAATTAACTTAATTTAAAATTCTATTTAAATCAACAAACCATAGTTAATTTTTTTGTATATTGTATGAATATTTAAATTGACAACTTACATACTACTTAGACATAACAAATTAAAAACTGATGTAAAAAGTATACATAATCTTTAGGTTTTTTAGCAATTTAGCAAATTCTTAAAAGACTGAATAAAAAAAAGTTAATAACCTTATGAATTTTTATAAACATAAATTTCTACACATGTGAAAAATAATGTTATTAATTTATATATAGATATTGACTTAAAAGTATCATGCTTATTTTTTTTACCCTTTTTTATTATTCAAACTTAAAAACTAACTTATCTTAATAAGTTCAAAGAATTAATGATTATTTATATCCATCTTAAGCTTTAAGTAAACTTATTTAAACTAAATGTAGTGGATCTAAGCTTTTATAGCAAATACTGTTAGCAAAAAAAACTGTTGGTATAATTTGTTTTAAAAAAATGATAAAAATTAAAAAAATCAAAGCTGTATTGGCAAACTACTATTAAATTAGTATAACTTTATCATTAAAGACTCAATTTTTCGGCTTTTATAAAAAAATTTAAAAAAAGCAGCACATAAATTTTGATAGTACACTACAGTTAAGATTTAAAAATAAATTTGTTATTTGATACTAACAACAAGTTTTTTTATTTTAAAAAAGATAATAAGCCTTAAAACTTACAAATTTAACTGACAAAATTTGCAACATATGTTAATAATTTTTGATAGCTTAATTGAAAATTTTAGATCGAAATTAAAATGAAATTTATGTTGTTTTATTAAAAGGCATAAAAAATACTAGGTATAATTTATTTATTTTTTTGTATAAAGATTCACTAAAATAATTAATTTTTTCCCCTTTAAAATTACCTCATACGTAATTTGATGCTAAAAGAAGTTATTCATATAATTTTAAAAAAAGCATAATTACTAAGTCTTAATTTTTGTTAACTGCATTATATTATATATAACATGTCTAAGGCCCACATGAGATTTATAAGTGGTTAGTGCCTTTTAATTCAAGAATAGTAACATTTTTTAGCTTAAACTATAATTAAATATTTATGACGACTAAAACTGCATATCAATAATTACATATACCTTATTAATATTAATTATGTTGTTTTGATTAAAATTTTAAATATCTTGTATAGAATCTAGAGAATTTATAAAAATTTGTATTATCTAGAAACTAAATCTAGAATTTAAGTTAATTATTAACTGTGTTAAATCTTTTATAATAAATAAGAATAATTACTTAGTTAAGTAAATTTTATGCTATAAAACTGATAAGTCCGCTTTTTACTGAATGATAAACAATAAGATTAGAAAAAAATAGCTACACTACATACATTTCATATCTATAAATGCTTTTTTTGGATACTCTTTAAGTCTAAATGTATATATTTAAACTACAGCAGTACAATTGTTTTTTTTTAATAAGAGATTTTCTATTAATTTTTCTATCAGAGACTAAATTTTTTAAGTTTAATTTATTGATAAACATAAAAAAGTAAGTAATTAAAGCCTAAATTTAAGCATTAATTTAAATTTTAAACCATGTATAAGGTACTTTAATTAAGCTCATATTATCTAATTTGCTAAAAAAGAGGTAATAAATCTAAATTATATATGTTTCTAGCAAAAAACTTATACTACCATAAGATAAATTTAAAACAGTCATAGTACATAAAAAAAATTAAAATTATAATTTGTACCTTCGTACATACTTATTAATTTAATTTTTAATCTTAAATTATCACTAATGAAATATAATTTAACATCTTAAATATTGATTTATTTAGGTCCTAATATATATACATGCATTGAGTTAACACTTACTAAATAGACTTTAGTTAATTTAAAAAAATTAGTTAAAATATTACCTATAAGACTTTTTATTTTAGAAAAGTTCTTTAATACAACAACTTTAATTCTACAATTCTAAATTTAAACAATTTTGCATCAAATATCATTTTTTAAAAATAATTTTATTTTTTAAGAAAGCAAATTTATTTTAAAAATGATAAATAACTAAATTTGTTTTTTATTATATATAAAAAGAGGTTAATAAAATAATAATATTATATATAAATACTTACAAAAGTATTAATTTTTAATTATATAATGCTTAATAATGAAATTTGCTTAACTTTTAAGCTAAAACATAGATAAGCATTAATTTTTTTTATTTGCAATTAATTTTATATAATAATAAATCTAAAACTATATATTTAAATAAAGAAAATAATTATAATGGTTCTTAATTATATTTTTTTAACTGGTATTAAGTACTTTGTATAATTTATATATAAACCTTTATCAATTAATTTTATCTACTTTTTCTTGAAATTAAAAAAAAAACCACTGTTAAATTTATTAGTTTTAAAGATTTATTTATATTAGTATATCTTCATAAATCACTAACTTTTTGTAGTTAGCCTTTTTTTTTAAATTTTTTTAACAATATTTATCAAAAAACTACACCTTAGAAATATTCTTATAACTACATCTCTTACATATATATAAAATAGCGTTTTACCTAATTGATCTAAAGTGACTTTATCTATTAGACTACTTTGATTTAAAAATTTATAGCATATTTAATACTTATTGTAGCAGATTTTAGTGGCTTAAAAAGACGGTATAAATAAAACAAATTTATGATATAATTTTGTTTTTAGCTGCTAAATTATAAAAGGTAATTTTAAACTTAATAATAAGAGTAAATTATATATACTAAGTGTCTATTTTGTAAGCTAAATAAATTATTTTCTTATTGTCACAGAAGATGTTATCAAATTGCATTTTTATTTAGCTTTTTTACAAAGGTTTCTTAAAAATACAACATTATTAAAATAAATGAACAAAAAAAATTGAAAATGAACTTTTTTTTAAGTAAAATATGCTGTTATTATATAAAATATACACGATTTTTTATCTATATAGATTATTTTATATAAAACGTTTTCTAGTATATAATGATTATATTCTACGATAATGTATCATAGACAATTAATTTAGTTATTTTATTATTGTTGCCTTATTTAACCTTTAATTTATATTTTTAATTTAATAAAAATGAAGAAAATTACTAAAAAGCTATACAATAATATTACCTAAAACCTTTGTTGCTTCTAAAAAAATTAGTTAATAAGCCTGGAAATATATGATATTCAATTTTTTTTAAAAGAAAGTCCTTTTCTTATCATTTTAAATAAAAAACATAATCTAAAAAGATAAATTTGATAAATTAAATGAATGCTATCTTTAAAAATTTATCATAATTGGATATAATATTTTTGTACAAAAGAAAATTATTATATATAAGTTAAAACTGAATTTAGAATAAGTTTTATTATCAGTTTATAAGTTGATTATGATTACTGCATGACTCAATTTGAATTAAAAGATAATTTTATTTTTCTAACAATTACACAAGTATTTACTAAAAAAAAAGCTATAACATAATATCATTAGATTTAAAATGAGAATTTTATACTTTAATAAGGCATAAAAGTTTTAAATAATAATTTTTTATTAACAAAAAATAAGCAAAATAATAAATTTTTGTATTTGCATATAATTAAAAACAAAAAAAAATTATTTTACTCTAATTTAGTACTTTTTGGTTTTTTCTAGAGAGTCAAACTCAAAATAAAAGACTACTGATAAACAAAAGTCTCGATACTACATTGGCTTTAATAAATATAAAATTCATAAGGTATTTTAATCTTTTCTTAGGTTTAAAATAGAAGTTTAAATTATGTTTTTAAGTATAAAGTTTATCATTATATAATAGACTATATTTTTAACTACCAATTTTTTATTTTCTAAGAAATCATAGATTTTACTTTTAACAATGTTGTATACAACTACAGTAATATATTTTAAATACTGAAACATGTTATTTCTAGAAAAACTAAAATATTGATCCAAAAAAATTTAAAAAAACTTTTATATTTCTCAAGTTGTTAATAAATTAAATTACATGTTTGAGTGTCGTAAACTTTTTTTCAAAGCTATAATTTTTTTCAAACAATTTTTTCAAACAGTAAAAAAAGAATTATATAATTAAATAATTTACTTAAAATTTTAGTAAAAACAATTTTATAGAGATTTACCATTTAACTTATTAATACAAGAAATATAAGACTATACAAACTAAACATGAAGTTAAAATAAACTCTTAATTTTAAATTATACTTATGATTTAGTAAGATGAATTAATATTTTAATTTTTATTAGTAAAAATTAATAATACCGGCAAGCAATATATTAAAAATAAAAATATTTAAACCCAAAAGTAATAAATAAATTAGTTAATTTTTTTTTAAACATAAAAAAAAAAATAGTTTAACTTTAAAAGTTATAATTATAGATCAGCTTCTTTAATTATATATAACAGAGGTTTCAAAAATTCTCTAAGAAAAGTTTTTGTTGTTAGTTGTGATATAAGGTTTAAATTAAAAAGTTTAACCTTTTTATAAAAGATGACATGCACTAAGATTTTCTGTTTGTATCTATATATTAATTACTAAAATTTGTATTAATATAGTACCTTATTTTTAAAAATATGTTTTACAGATTATACTAATAATTAATATTAAACCTTAATTTAATTTTATATAAAATTATAATTTTAAAGAGTATTGATTAACAAAAGCTTATTAAGCTTTTTTTTTAAATTTCTGCACAATATATATTAGGTAAAAACTGATAAAATCATATTATTAAGTTTAAATGTTTTTATATATAAGATTTTAAATAAACTTTAGCTCTTCATTGACTGTAAAAATTATAAATTTGCTTAAAATTATGTTAATTGGCAAACATTTTTATTGGTAAATATTTTAGACAATTTTCTTAATTTTAAAGTACTATCTAAAAATAGCCTTAATAAAAGATTTTAAACTCCCTCCCGTTTTAATAATAAAATACAAATTTTAAAATTTTTGATATAAGTGTTGTTTTAAAATTAAATTATTAATAAATCTTGTTTTTTTATATTTCAGTTTGTTTAAAAGGCTTTAAAACAAAAAAATCAATCTCTAAGTATTAAATTTATAAAATACTTTAACCATAGTACAAGACTACAAAATTTATTATATTATGATTTAAATTAGTTTGTAAAAATAATCTATGCTTTTATTGAAGACTTTATATAGTAAAAAGAAATAAACTGATAAAATAAATTTGTAAAGAGACAAATATTAAGTCAACAAAAAAAAGTTAATGGCTAAAATTGTCTTAATAGTTTTTCTAGAGATAAAAGCAGTTATAAAACTATAACAAATTTTGGCAGCCCTTATAAGTTAATTTAAATACTTAATATATTTATAAAGGGTATAGAAGAATTTAAATTAATTACATATGATATGTAAGAATTATACAGCAAATAATTAGAATAAAAACCTATGTAAAAAGCTTTTTTACTAAAACTTAATTTGATAAATTATATAAAAAAGTATGTTTTTTCACTAGACTATTGTATAAAATAAAGAGTATAAAAGTAAAAAAGTTTAAGCTTATAATACTATTAGCTATTCAACTTTTGTTTAATTGATAATCAAAATTTTTTTCTTTGTAAGTTTATTTATATTACCCATTTTTGTAGAACAAAGAATATTATGTTATGTTCATAGCTTTGATTTTTAAAGTAACTTAATAAGGTGCTGTTTACTAGTATGATTTTAATGATGCTTTAATAATAAAGTAAATTATTAATAAAACTGATTTTTAAATTAAGTAGTGCTTATCTAATTTACTATACAAAGTCATAGCTTTTGAAAACAGCTCTTTTTTTTGTATAATGCAAAATGATAAAACTAATTCAACTGTTTAATATCTAATGGCTTTTTTTTAGAAGTTAATCTTACAAAACAAAATTTTTAATTACAAAAGATTAAAAAAACAAACTTTTTACCTTTATTTGTTAGCTTTTTGCTTAAAATTTACCAAAAACATTTCTATTTGTAAACAATCAGAATAACTTTATAAAAACTGAACATAAGGATGGCAGTTATATATTGTTATAATTTTTAACTAAGAATGTAAGAATTTTATTTACAACAAATGCTTTTCTGTTTTTTTCTTACTTAATCTATTGATTAAAATTAGACATGCACTAATATTTTGAAAAATTTTCATTTATAAATTTATACTAGATGCTAATTATAAAAACCTATAATAAAAATTTGACATATAATTAAAAAAAATCTAATATTGACTTAAGTAAGAATATAAAAATACATCTTGGAGTGGTATAGCATGCAATAAGTTTTTAATGCAAAATATATCTGCCATCAGATATTAATCTAGTAAAATCCTTCTCATAGTATGTTAATGTATACATTGCCAATTAAGGATATACCCTAACATACATATTAGCAAGCTTTTAATTATATAACTTACTTAATTTAAATTTATCAATTATAAAAATTTAAAAAAAAATAAAATATATAATAATAAACTATTTAAAGTTTGATAACAATAATTTTTATATTTTCAAAAAAAATTTTATTGAGAAGTAAAAGATGCCATACAAAAAGATATAAAAATTACAACTTTTAAAAAAAAATTATGAGACATGAATATAACTACAATATAAACATTATATAAAATTTAATCAAAACAAACTAAGTTTTTAAATGTTAAACTATATCTGCTAATTTAAGCGTTTCTAAAATATTTAGTAAATAAAATAGCTTCATCTAAGAAATTTTAAAACATAAATAATTAGGTTTTTATAAAATTTTGAAAATTAACATATTTTAGCATAATAAATAGAATATATTTTATAAATCATGTTTGTTATATATTTAGAAATTTGCTATATAAATTATTTTTAAGCTTAATCTAGGTCTTATATTTTATTAAATTTATAAATAATATTTTGTTTTGTCACTAAAAGTTTATTTAAAACTAAAAATTAAGACTTGCTAATAAAAAAACTTGACCTTTTTTAGGCAAAAGATCTTAAATTAAATAGATAAGTTAGTTAATTAAATTGAAAAAAAATCTATAACAATTTTCAAATCTATAAATTATGAAGTATAGATGTTTTAATATACTTGTTGCTTATAAGCAAACGATTTTTAGTTATTTAAGTTTAAATCAAAGTAAAAATTAATAAAGAAACAAGCTAAATTTGTTTATAAAAACTAAAGATAGGAGCTATATTATTAAGGTATAAGATGAGAGTCATTTAGTATATGAATAGTAAAGCAAAAATCATAGTATTTTAACATAAATATATATAAACATTTTTTAAAAACCTTTCTATATTAATAAAGTTAAAGATAATATAATTATTTATACAGTATAAAATATAGATAGTATTATTAAGCCAGCTCAAAAAACCTCAATAGCAGCAACAGTAATTAAATGTAGAAGTTTAAAACCCTTTTTAATTTAAAATATAAATATATCTTGAGTTTTTTTATTAAAACAAAACAAAACAAAACAAAGAAAATAGCAAAAAAAAAACTAAAGAATAATAATGTTATGCTATTTTTTAAAAGATAGTTATATTATTAGGATAAATTATATTTAAAATACAATTATTTGTATCAAACAGACTAAAAAAGTATATTAAGGCTTAAAAAATTATTAATTGTGCTTATAATTATATAAATTTTTTTATAATTAATTTATTTTAAATAATTTAAAAAGCTTTAAAATCATAGCTAATTTATAAAAAAAAATTCTAAATATAAAAATCTTAAAAACAATCAAAACAAAATAAAGTATAGATTGCTTACTTATAATAATTAAAAACATATAACTGTTTGTTTGCACAAAAGAGCTTTTCAGTACTTTAAAAATCACTTAAGGACTAAACACCTTTTTTTTTTAAAAAAGTTTTTATAGAACTATATTAAAAATTATTAGAAAAATTTAACCTTATATAGCAATTAAAATTATAAAGAATTACTATAGATTAAGATGATAACTAAATCTTATAGGGCTAAAGTCTATTTGTAAAATCAATTTTACAAAGAAAAAAATTACTAGAAATTGATCTTATACTAAAGAAAGGAGGCTGCTTAGTACGCAAAAAAAAAATTGCACTTAAATTCTTTATTCTTTTTATCATCAGCCACCAATTATTATAATCTAATTTTTCTTGCTTTAAAAAAAACATACCAACTACAATAATATGTGTTTAATTAAATAAAGCTTATAATTATTTAAAAGAATAAAAGTTAAATAAGCTATAGTTATGTTAAGTCAATAAAGCATTCCTATATACCATAGTTAATTAATAGAAAATAATTTACAATTAAATTATAATTTATCTTAATAGATAATTTTTTGATTTAGCTATAATGCTTTGAGTGATAATATAGCAAGTTTTGGGTTTTCTTAAATAGAAAACATACTTTTTTATACTTCCCAGTTGGTTTTATATAAGAAAATAGCTAAAATAATTTTAAATAAGATTATAAATAATTATAATTTGTTTATAATAAAAGTATAAAAAAGTTTTTGTTCTGTTTTGTGAAGAAAATAACTTTCTAAGCAAAAAATATAAATAAAAACAATGAAAAGATTTTCTAAAATTAAAAATATAATTTACTAAATCTTTGTCAACAGCTGTTTAAAGCTTTAATAAAACCTCAAATATGTTTAACATAGTAACAGTTATACTATAAATGTAATGTATTTTAAAAAAGCTACCACTCAAATATAAATTTGTAACAACAAAAGTTTAGACTATAGATAAAGAGGTCAAGAGGATGCAATAGAAACTTTGTCTTTTTTAAAAATGTCTTGCATAGCAAGAAAAGCTACCAAATATCTAATAAATTATAAATAAAAAAATTGTAAAGCGTTATGAAATAATAAAATATTAATTTTAACCTTCAGAAAACCCTTTTATATAGATTAAAAGCCTTTTTTTTCTTTTTATAGTAAAATTTTATTTATAAGATTCTAAAGTCTTTTAAACATGTTTTTACTATACTTTAAAAAAATAACATTTTTAGTTCCTAAAATGTTTAAATTTATTATATAGCATACATTTATCTTATAAAATTAAAAACAAAGATTAAATGTTAATAAGAGTTTTGTTTATATGCTGAAAAGTTAAATTTAGACTATTTAAAGATTATATACCTGACTCAATTTCTAATAAAACAAAAAAAATATTTTTTGATTGATATATTATTTTTTTAAGATTTATAGGCTTAAAATCTAATTATTATTTGTTTCCAAAAGTATTTTTAGTTTATTGTTTAAAAAGTTATTGTAAATTTTTATAGCTTATATATGTAGAAGGATAATTGGCTAATTTTATAGTGATAACTAATTAATATGACATGTAAAAACAATTTTTTTTACTAACAGTAACATAAAAATACATTTAACTTTTACTTTTGCTAAATTAAATTATAAAAACTTTATGGTCAAACTTTGTTTTATAGAGCAAAAAGATAATTTTCATTAATTATATGCAGTTCATCTAAAAAATTTATAAACAAACTTAGTACGTAAAAAAAATAAACATAATAAATGTTTAAAGTTTTTTTTTTATGTCATTAATTTAAAAAGTTCTAAAAAAACATCCTATGGAAAACTTTAATTAAGAGTGGAAAGTTTTTCCTTTTTAGTCAATAAAAAATAGCAGTAAAAATAAAATTATAAGCTTTCATAGATCAATAAATATTTAGCCTTTACATATCACAACAACATTAATCAGTGAGTATATATGGCCTTTTTAAAATCTCTGTATACTACAATATGTATTAAGTTAGTTTAAATTTAGAATTATTATTTAAAAAAAATAATAATTTTTCAATGTAAATCTTGACAATTATTACCTTAGTATTATTATTTAAAATTTTCTAATGTTGCAAAGTAATGTAAGAATAGAAGATACTCATAAATTTAATAAAGTTAAAATATATTAAAAGCTTTTTTAACTTTTTTTAGGCTTTAATTTTAATACTGTTATTTAATATTTTTTTTACAAAAATTCTTTTTTTTAAGATACTATGATCTTATTTTAAGTTTCTAAATTTACATTGTGAAAAATATAATGAAATTATAAAATTTTTATAAGTACTAGATTTAACAAAAAAGTTTTTTAAATCAGGATATAAATCTAATACTTTCGTATAACTAGATAATACTGAGTTGGACTTTCAAAGAGCTGCTGTAAAAATTGAATTAGAGCTTATAAATAAGCATACTAAGAGCAAAAAAAATAAATAGATTTATAAATTAAATAAAACAGAGTAAGTGACATAATTACATGTTAAAGGTTTTTAGAAAAAAAAAATCATTTTAATTTATTACATATTAAAAAACTTCAACTTTATATAAAAAAGAGTATTATGCATGTACTTATTATAGTATTATAAAAATATATAACTATAAAAGATCATGTCTAATAATAGATAAATATCAAATTATATATGATATACTAAAGATGTTTCTTTATCTTATAATAGCCTAGTTGTAACTTTGGAACATTTAGTAAAACAATTTTAACTAGTGTTGCCTAATTCATATTTAATATTTATAATATAATATAGTAACCTAAATTTGTATAATTTACTTAGTGTTTTCTTATTTTAGCAAATTTTATGTAATAATAAACAATTTTTTGATTTTTACTGCTTAATAAAACTTGTAGCTTTTTTAAAATAAAATCTTAATACTGACAGAAAAGCAATTTTTATAATAACTAAGAAAAGAGCAGGTACAAAACTATTGTTTAAACAATGCATTTTTGCAAGTTGAAAAATTAAATCTTTGCTAAATACTTAATAAGTAGCTTTATTGCATAAAGTTTTTTTTAGAATAGATATCTGTTTCTTAGTATATTCAGGTATACATTAGTTATTTTAAAAATTCAAAAAAAAAAATTATATAAATTTAAATTAGTATTTTAGAATTAATATAATTTTATTAAAATTAATACAAAGTTATGTAATCTCATTCTAGCATAAGGCAACCAAACTATATTTAGAAAATTTTTAAGACTATCTAAAATATGTAGTTTGTGTTTTTTATATGATTTATTATCCTGAATTTATCTTGTCCTTATTTTTCTAAAGAAGTAAATAAGTGTTAACCGTAATGCTTTTGTAAAATTAGTAAAAAGTATCATAAGTCTTACTTAATTTTTAGATTAAAATCCATTTTGAACTATTGAATATCAAGCTTGCTTTTTCTATTAATTTAATTATTAAGAAACGTGCTAGACATACTATATAATTGCAAAAGATAAGTTATAATAGAATAAGTAATTATCAAAATTCAGAAACCTAAAGGTCAATTATTTTGTAAACAAATCTACACTACTGTTGTTTTAGTTTAAGTACTTCAAGTCTTGTACTTAGGTAATTGTATATATTGGTTTAGTTATTTAATATAAGCTCAGTAATTAGAAAACTACATTAACCTAAGTTTTTTTAAATAAATTATATACTAGTAAAAAACTTTACTAATATAGTATATATTTTTAACTTTAAGTTCTACCTTAACCAATATGTAATTTTTTATTTAAAGCTATACTTAGTTGAAAAGTTATGTAACTACTTTTTGTTCTTTTTAACGCTAAGTATTATAGATTGTAATGTTATAAGCTTATAAATAGATACTAATAAAGTTAGAATTATATTTGTAAGTCAATAACATATATAAATTCTGTCACTATTACTCTAGATAAATTTAATTTTCAAAAGAAATTTTAGATCCAAAGATAGAAATTTTTAATTCTAAAAAATCTATAAATTATGTTATAAAATCCATTATCAATAAATCTTACTACTATCCTTCCTGTTTAATAAAATCTAGAAAATTAATTTTAAAATAAAAAACTATTGTAAATTTTATCTTAGAAAAATACTTTTTTATAAAAAAACTACATTTAAATACTGAATCTAATTTTAAACTAACCAATAAGTGTAAAAATTTATTTTATACATACAAAAATTATAGAGTTTTTATTAGATTAAAATATATAAAATAAGTTTATAAAAAGATGATAAATTGTAATAACAAAACTTTAATTTTATTAGATATCCTAGAAGATTATTATTATATATTAAAAAGCATTAAACCATACAAACAAAAACAACAATAAAAAAATTTGATTAAAAACTTAAAGCCACATGAAAAGCATTTAACTTTTTTCTAATTAATACAAAATCTTTATACATCAAAAATTAGTGAAATAGAGTGATTTTGCAAGTTAGATTTCCTAATTAAAGCTAATGTTTACAGATAATGTTTAAATTTTCTAATAAATTTTACATACAATTTAAATTATAGTTTGTAGCAATCTTAATATATTATATCAAAATACTTATAAAAAATATATTTTAAAGTTTTTTCTTTCTTCAATAAGTTTTATTATATGGTAATTTTCGTGTGTCTATTTTTATTATGTAATGTTTAATATTACTAAAAAAAATTCTATTTTAAACAGACATTATAATAGCAATATATCTAGTTGTTTTAATATATATATTATTGTATATTTAGTAAACTGTTTGTGTATAATATACATATATTTTAATTTTTTTAGTTAGTTTAATGATACCTATTTTTTTTTACTAATTAATACTTTTCAATTACTATGAATACATATGTTTGTCTTTTAAAAGTATTTAGAAAATTTAAATTAAAATAGAAGTTTTTGCTTTATATTTTTTTTTAAGTGTCTTTCATCCTAAAGGTATAATACTATATATAAGTAATTACATTCTAATTGAAGAAAGCTTAGTTACTCAAAATTTATAAGCTCAGACATATATATGTATAAAATTAGTTAACCTATATAAACTTAAAAAAATCAAATCATTATATAAATATTATAAAAAAATCTTAGAAATTTAGTAAAAAAAAAATATGTATAAATTGCCAATTTTAATATATACTATTTTTTATTCACTTGTAGGAACAATATTATTATAACTGAATATTGTTAAATAATTATCTATTTAATTTTAAAATATTTACTTTATAATAGTCAAAAAATATTAAACATTTCATAAGTTTTTTCTAACTATCTATTAAGTTAGTATCAAGTGATACCAGGTTTCATAAAAGATCTCTAATAGTATGATCAATAAATCAATTGTTATATTTAAGAACTTTGTTTACAACAAATAACTTTTTCTTGATATAAGTATACAAAAAATCTATTCATATTATAATTTAATTGTTACAAATTAAATAAGCTTTTGGGCTATAGTAAAAATAAGAGATGTCAAACAAATACTAGTATGTTAAATTATAAACTTTTTATAGTCTAATAAATTATATTATAGCTTAAAATTAGTTAAAATTTATAAAAATATCTATTTAGTAGACGTTTATATAAAGTAGTAGCAATAAAAGCAAAGCACTAAATGCCAAATTTTTTATCTAAATATTACAAAGATTAGATAAAAGCATATCTTTTCTGTTAAAAACAACTAATTATGTTTATAAAAAATTAAAAAAAAATAATTTTTAACTAATCTTAAATAATTACTGGCAACCCTTTTAAACTATCATTATAGTATCAATTTCTTTGGTTTATAAACATGTTTTTCTAAGTTCATTTAATAGCTTTCTTAAACAGTTAAATTTTCAGCTTCCAATAAAAATCTAGAGATATATATATAAAAAAACTACTGCATTAATTTTTTATATTAAATATTACTGTTTACAAGTGATT
Source organism: Agriotes lineatus (assembly GCA_940337035.1). NCBI lineage: Eukaryota > Metazoa > Arthropoda > Insecta > Coleoptera > Elateridae > Agriotes > Agriotes lineatus. The sequence continues at coordinate 16,998 of CALNHX010012269.1, forward strand.
TTAGGCTGTTAAGTTTTAAAGTTTATAATAAAAAATTAGCTATCTCATTAACTAGTCAGCTTAAGCTGACAAGACAAAATAATTAGCCCGTATTTTATGCAATTAATTTTAAAATAATAACAAGTATAAAATTTTTAATCAATGTAGATGCATGAACAAGAAAGATAAAGTTAAATAAACATTTGAAATAATTTAATTTATAAGCTTACAATGCGTTTTAACGATTAAACTCAAATACATATTTTTATGATTACTAAATTATATATTAATAATAAGGTTTATACAATAAGAAAAAAAAGCTTTTTTCTTATATCAAAGAACTTATTTTAATGGCTACCTCTTAAACTTTAACCGTTGTCACTTAATAGAAAAGTGATGCAAGTATTTTTAAAATTATGTTTGGATTTTTTTTTGCTAATCTACATCTATTTAATAATTTATATATTATAATACTTTTAATCTGACAGATGATAATGACATTTGCATTTATAAGATTTTTAAAATATTTAGGAATTTTTTCAATAAGCAAAGGTAAATGTTAAAACTTTTATAGATAATGAAATTTGCTTTTTAATTTGTTTAAAATTAAATAATTAAATAATTCCTCCAAAGATGGTGTCCTCAGCTCCCACAATGTCTTCCCATAGTTTTTTCTGAATTTGTCCAGGGTTTTTTTTCTCTATTGGTTTATGGTTAATTATTACATTAAATATAATTGATATTATAGACTATAGCTATCGCTTATATTTTTTGACTTAATTTATTTAGCAATAATAAAACCGTTTTCATAACAAAATTTACTATAACCATGCTTTTTTATATTTTATGCAATGATTTTTGGAGAGAAGCTATTGGCTCTTTTTGTATTAAACTAAACATGCTTTTAAGTCTTATGCTAAAACTAAGAAGTTTTGTTAAACTTCTTTTTATACTTATTGCATAAACAATTACACATTAAAGATAATATCGTAATGCAAAGATTAATCTCAATACAAACAATACGAAAAAAAAATGTGTTTATTATGTATTACTAAAAACTTTTTTTTAGAATTTTAGTGATAAATAAAAACCCTATATCTTTTTTGACAAATTTTTTTGGTAATAAAAATTTAAGTAATTTGAGCTAAATCATAAGCACAAAACACCTTCTGAATTACAACAAGAAGCTTCTATAAGCTATATTTTAACATAAATTAGATTTTTCTCCAAGTTGATGTCTAAATGAATTATTAAGGATAAAGTCTATAATAATATACATAGCAAACATAGAAGAAAAATCACAAAACTTCAAAAAGGTCAGAACTGCAATTGCTGAATCTTTAGTCTATTAAGACTGCCAAACAAGCCAAAAAAGCGCAAAAAAAATTCATAAAGGCCACTGAGCCATTAGAAGTAGTATCAGTTCTAAGTGTTTAAAATGCTTGTAAAGAGTGAACTATAAGCTTGCACAGTCATTGCCTCTTTACAGGTTTTTTGTTACTAACTTAATAATGAATCTTTTATTCTTACAGTGCTTGACTTAACAGATTTTTATTAAGCTTGCTTCCAATCTTGCCATTTATTATATTAGGACCTACTAATCTCTTTAATTTTCTTTGTATCTTTTTGTTTTTTAATAAAAGAGGTCGTTTGTATTAATTGTTAATGTAAAATAAAAGGAAGACCAGAAAAGATTTCTTGGTAATTGCTAAAAGCACTTTTTTTTAACTGTTTAAAATAGAATTTTAAAAATTTCTGCAATGGTTTAAAGTTTATATATTAAGTACTAATATAAGGATATTATAAACTAAAACTTTACACCTTCATTAGAAATAAAAAATTAAGTTTTTTTATATTGTTGCTAAAGACAATTTTAGTAATTTTTAGAGCTACTAAAAACCTAGAAAAGAGAATATTTTTTTAATTCTTTTTTTTTGTATAAAAAACATTATTGACCAAAATAAAATTTGCTAGCTATACAAGTAAAAAACATTAAATAAATTATAAAACTTCAAGCAAGAATTCAATGGAAATAAAAAAAATTTACACTTTAAAGCTTAAGTAAGAATTGTTATATTAGTTAAGTTTTTAATTGTTTAGCTACATAAAACAAGCATGATTTTAATTATATCTCTATTAATAACATAAGTTTTTTCTAAAGGCATACTACTCAAGGAAGAGTCACTAATACTGAAAATCATTAGAATTAGGAACTATTAGGGAGGATATAGGTTAGAAAGATAGCAATTAAATAATCAGCAACTACTCTTTGATAATTGCAGACTATTTATAATGATAGCGGCAACTCTTTTTATGTATTGTCTTTTATTTGGCAATCAGTTAGCCAATGGACTTGGTAGTTTGTATTAATACTAAATTTATTTGAAGAAAAAAGTAAGTAAACTTTACTAACTCAGGGAGACTCTTAGATCATTAAACAATTCCTTTTTTGGCAGTTATCTAGTTGACTAAAGAAATATTATATTGATTACAGAGTAAGTTAGTAGCTTTTATTTGAAGTATTTTACTATTAAAAACGCCAAAATCAGATTATCCTAATTGTGCTGGATTTTATTTGGGGTTCAAATTTTTTGAAAGGATCAATTGGCTTAAGTATTTTATCTAGTTATTACTAAACTAGTCATGGATAAATTCCATATAATATAAAACTAAGTAGCGCAATTTTGGCTTGTGTTTAAGAAAGAATTTCTTCCAGTTTAGGACGTTTCTAGTGGAGCTAACTATAGTCTCAAATTGCAGAAGTGATTTGTTGAATTCTATGGATTTGCTGGTTGTTGGTGAATTCTATGATTTAAGAGCAATTATCTTCTTCTGCTTGATCTAGGGTCAATTTCATCAATTGGCAAAATGGGTTTATTTTAGATGATTAACTATTTTTAAATTTTTTCATCTAATTAAACATATGGTTAGTCAACTTATCTTTTAGCATCTTGAGATTTTCGGGAGTGTCAATAAAGCATTTTTGTAGTTGTAAACTTTTTATCTTGCAATTTTTTATTTTATCTTAAGTACTTTATATTTTTGTCTACTCTCATAGTTAACATGTCTTATTGCTCAAACAAAAGCAATGCTTTCATAATTTATAATTTTTTTAGACTGGTAAAGCTGGAACACATGCAAGCCACCTAGCAATTGACAACAAGGTCATCACCTTTTTATATAAAGCTTCTTGTTAATATAGTACTTAACCACAATTGAGCTAAGTAGAGCAACCTGGGCCGCAACACTTTCAAGGGTATTTTAAACCAAAATTTGAACAATAGGCAACAAGGTGAATATTAGACTTATTTTAATTTTATCCCACTCCATCTACCAGAGATTAGAAAGCTATGCCTGGGTAAACTACTGAAACTTTTCTTATCCTGAATAATATAATATTTGATACTATAATTTGCTGTCCTCAAAAAGGACATTTGTTAATTCCATTATATGTTAAATATAGACTTTTTCCCTTATTAGTTAATTTTAGTTATAATTGGCTTGCCAAGCTGTATATATGTCTCTGTTAACAAATTTTCTAAGAAATTGAGACAATAAAGGCTAATTTAGAAACTAAATGGGCTGATTGATCCTAATAAAGCAATTAAATTTTTTTTCATAAGTCTTTTAAAGCATCTTTCATCCTGACTATTCACTTTAATCAAGAGGATCCACATATTAAAAATATCAAAATTTTGCTGTCATTGTTATAAATGCCTGGGCCCTACCTGTCAAAGACTACTTACCTTTTTATAAAATATATCTACAACAGTAGAAACAACTCAGCTTATAAACGACAGAGAGGATAAACTTGGCCTTCTTGTGTTATAAGGTTAACAAACGGAAAATGGCGGTGACTCACATTAATATTATAAATTTACTACATGCTACACCTGCCAGGCTTTTCTGACCCTATTTTTAAAAGAAAGCCCTGTCAGCCATTTGTATCTGTGTAGAGAAGATCTGCAAAAAAAAAATTGCCATTCCCAAGGATAACTACTGTTAACACTCAGACTTCCTCTTAGACTACCTAGTCCCTGCATTCTGCTTCTTGGCAACATCAAACCTCTCTCAACTACTTTATCCCTTCAGTAAACTTGCAACTCCCCTTATTTGGTATTCCACAATGGAACCAGAACTTATAAAGACAGTACTCTTTTAAATTCTCTGTTTGTTTGCCATTCAGAACTTTATGGATGCCCAGGATGGTTACAAATATATGCCTACCACTGACCTAAATATGCCAGATAATCCGGAGACCATAGAGCAATTTATGTGGCTGGCAAAAGAAATAAAAGTTCACAAAGACCAGTTGGCATTGGATCAAGGAGATCCTAGATACAAACAACTATCTTTAGAATAATCTTTTTTTACTGAGATTGAAAAAAAGTGAGAAAAAAGATGATGGCAAGTATACAAATTCTCAGATGAGGTTGAGCAGGAGGGGAATGTGGTTAATTGATAAGAAAATATTTTTTATTATCTGCTATATATATCTTCTATTTGTTTTAAGAATAATTAAATATATAAAAAATAGATTGATTATAAAAAATAGAAAATTAGTTAAACATGCTCAGCAATAAAAGCAGAATTTTTTGGATGTACTTAGCATGGATCTTGGTTACTACTATGCTAGTTTTGTTGTCTTTTAGGGAGTAGTATAATTGACCAGTCTTCTCAAAGACAGTCATTGGTTTATGCCATAGATTGGCTAGCTTAGCAGACCTACCAGAACTACAAATTTTTGTAATTACATAACCTGGTCTTTTACTTTAAAATCTTTAATTGGTTGGCAAAAATTACAACTTTTTATTTTAAGATTTTTTTTATTAATCATTGTATAGTAAGCTTTTGTTAAGACGATAATTATTCATTAAATGGAGGACAAATCTTGCAGAAGATATTTTATTAATGTCTTTTACTAATAATATAGGACAGGTGGTAGTAACAAATGCCAACCATAGACCACTCAGATTGGAGTCTCTTAGGTCAAGCTATGTTAATTTATGGTATAGGCAAAAATGGCAAAAATTAGGTATGATGACCATTTAAAAAAAAAGATTACAAGTTTTAAAAATATCCTCTAGAGTGCCATTCAATCGTTCTATTTGTCCATTTTTTTAGGATGAAAAGAGTGCTCAAGACTCTACTTATGCCCATCTTCTTATTAAGCTTAGGTATCACGGCACTATAAAATTTGTGCCATTGTCTGTCAAGATAAAATAGGGGCAGCCATGTCTATGAACAATAGAATCCCAAAATATATTTGGCTACCAAGATGTTCCAAGATTGGCAACCAAAGTGCCTTGAATTAGATAAGTTGGTTAATAGCTACTATAATGTATTTTTGATTACTGGTGGACTTGAGTAACAGTTTAATAAGATCAATTCTGACCATATGCTAGGAAATCCTGGGGTAACCATCTTATAGCTGGTAAACAGCAAAAATCTCTTATCCAATTAGGAAAGTTGGCAACTTAAGATATACTTGGCACTATCAAAACTAATTAATTTTCTAGTAACAAGCCCTTTTAATCCTCTCAGTGGTCTTTCTTTGGTTCCATGCCCATTCAACCAATGGCACCTCAAAATGATTTTAGTTTGCTCAGAAGGCTTGGCAAATACTTATACTTCCCTTCAATGTGTTTTATAATTTGTCTTATTTGTACCTCAGTGTATTTAACAAAGGCTTATAAGATTTTATAGACTTCTTTATCTCGTGCTTTTGTAATATAGGATTTAAAATTAATTTATACAATTGTTCAGCTTTTTAAAAAATTTTGGCTACCTTAGGCAGTTAGGACAATCCGTTGGCATTTGATGTTTATTGCTAGCTTTTTTGATAATCTTATAATCAAATGCTTGCAGTTTTAGGGCTATTGGGCTAGTCTCTCTTCTGGCTCCTTTAAACTTTACAAACATTTTAACATTAAATGGTTGGTGACAACAGTAAATTTTGTATAATGTAAATATACTTAAAACATCCTACACAAGTGAATTATGTTGAGACATTCACACTAAGTCACTGTTTAATTACGTTTGTGGACATTTAGAGTCCTAGATAAGTAGGCAACAGGTTGTTTTGAGATCATTGTCAACCTAAGATAGTACCCCGGTAATTGCAATCAGACTTGCAATGGCCTGCACTATAAATGGCTTATTAAAATTAAGTAAAGCCAGGAGGGGCTGTTCAATCAAGGCTTTTCTGAGTATCTTTATAATTTCCTGGCAGTTATTAGTCTTTATAGATTTACTATCACCCTTATAAAGGTAAAATAATGGCTTTGCTTTGGAAACAAAGTTAGGAATAAACCGCTGTTAAGATCTGACTATCTTTGAAAACTTGTATGTCTTGTATAGTAAAAGGGGTAGTTACTTTTATTCATGACCTCCACCTTTTGTTCTTGAGGCCAAAGTCCTTTTTTAATGACCACAGACCTTAAGTTGTCAATCTGTTTTTTTAAATACTTACTTTTTTAGCTTTAGCTTGAGGTTGGCCTCATGATAGTCAACAGTAAATTTTTTCCAGATGTCTTAAGTTGTCTTAAACGTTTTGGAGAAGACATTAATATTGTCTAGATAACCATATTACAACATTAATCTTAAGATCATCTATTACAACATCCATGGCCCTCTGAAAAGTAGCAGGCATGTTGCATAGTTCTTGTGGCATACAAGTTGTCTGGTATAGCCCACAACTGGTAATAATGGCACACTTGGCTTAATTCACTTTTAGTAGGTCAATTTGCCAAAATGAAGATTAAGTCTATTGCAAAAAAGTCCGGGCTCTTCCTAGCTAGTCAAGGGCATCTTCAATTCTTGGCAGTGAATAGTAGTCCTTTTGAGTATTTTTGTTAATTTTATTTTGTCTATCACAATCTGATAACTGCCATTCTTCTTATAGAAAAAATTAGCAATGCCCACAGAAATTTAAATTGCTTCAATATTTTGGTCAATTAATTTATTTATTTGCTGAATTTCTTCATCAGCCGCTCTTGATCTTAGTATAGCCTTAGCTTGATGAGGGCATGACCCCTTTTTTCAATAGTGTTTTGAACACCTTTAGCTAGTCCAATATCAGTGTTGTTTAATAAAAATACTTGTTTATATCTGGCAAAAAAATCATTGCAATTTTTTTGGTCTAAGCCCTAGGAAGTCTTTGCAGGAGAAGATCATCTTTATCTTTATAGTAGAAAGTTAATCCTATGTCCTCAAACTCACTAATTTTTATCATATTGAAAAAATTAGTCTAAAAAGCATGTAATTATGCAAGAATAAGTCCCTTATAATATATACAATACAGTCTTGCTTAAATTGCTGCAGAAAAACTCAAGCCTTATGTTCTTGTTGAGCTAAACTAGGAGCTATACAGGGCTTTAGATTTGATTTTTGCCAAGAAGCTATAATCAGCCTATGGGTCTTGATGGAAAGATAAACATTTGCAAACCAGTGTTGATAATTTTTGAATTAAACCATTGATTATCAGTGCCCAAGATGCCTCAAGGGGTACCCCTTTGTATTTGTTGATCTGGCTTGAAAAGCTTCTTAGTAAAACTATTTTTGGTGCATTCCAGTTCAACTATAAATCTATATAACAGATCAATTGTATGTCTTTTAGATTTTAAACTTTTCATTAGGTGTTATAGGAAATTCTTGTCCCATCATGTGAAACGTCTAATTTTAAAATTGAGCTGTAATTTATATTTCTGTAAAAAGAAGGTAACAAAAGAATAATAGTTGCTACTAAAAAAAATTGCTGGTGTGGTCACCTTCAACGGCCCTATATTTAGCAGGAGGGCAGAGTAGGCTTCCATTGATCTCACAACCTCAGTACTGGCAGATCCATAAGCTTAGTTATAGTTGATGTCTGGTTGCAGCTTCAATTGGCAAACAAGTCTATTTAACAAAAGGCCTAGAGCTCCAGAGTCCATGATGGCCCTTACTGGGACCTTATTTACACATAGATTTATATAGTAGCAATAATTGTTGAAATCATCTATCTTCTTTGTATGCAAGATAGGAAATTTTCAGAAAATTTGGCAAATAACTGTTTTAGTTCCTTTACTAAGTTGGGGTGATTTTTTGCCCAGTTCTCCAAAGGTTCACTTATATTGAGGCTTTAAAACGTAAATTATCTGGAGGTGAGTTTGGACTAATGAGCAGGTTCTCCAATTTTTCTAGGATCTTTAAAGCATAAGGGTTTTAAAAAAAAATGCTTAGCTTCTTAAAGTTGAATTTTACCCTTTTTTTGCGGCTTCAAAATAAGTGATAGCATTTACATCATTTTGTAAGGTTTAATAAGCCAGTTTCTACTTATTGGCAGCCATAGCCACGTGACATACTCAAGGGAGGAAGCCCTCAGTGTAATTGATGGTCAGGTAATACCTTATTGAGGGGAAGACTGGTAATGTTTAAGGAAGGGTCCTTAGCGAAATAAAAGTGTTCTTCATTTACTCTGCTTCCTTTTTCCCTGATCCTCAGTCTTAAAATTGCGGAAAGGTTTTAAATGAGGTCTATGTTCTTCTGTTTTGACCATCATCTAGCTGCATAATGACCTTATTTCTCTTTTTTTGCATTTTATTCTGTTCTGGGTTTAATTGTGCTCCTCCCTTACTACCTTCTCAGAGACAGGCAGTTCCGTTGCCAGTTTTTGATTTAATTTATTTTAGTCAATTGTTTCTCTAATTACAGGAGTGATTGCTGTTGTTGTTGTTATAACAGCTAATACTATTGTTACTTGCCAACTGCCCTTTGGCAATATAATCTAGAGTATTATATTTCTCTACAAGTAATTTAACATTAGCAGCTGTGGCCAATTTTCCAGATATTGCATAAAAAATTCTGAAAATTCCTATCTAAGTTTTGTTTTAAGGCTATGTTATGGCCATTAGCCAGCAAGGCTCCCGCAACCTTGAGTAGCTGAGCTTCCACTAGGAACCACTGTTAAAAATTGGCATCTGAATTGGTTCCTTTGCAAGTTGACTTGCTGAGGACTTCCAAGACTTTTTTTAAGAGGGCATTGGTAGCATTAGAATAAGTCCAGTTTTTGCCAAGGATCTCTGGCATAATGTAAGACGTTTCCTCCGGTCCAATCTGGCAAGACAAGGTATTAAACTTTCCTTGTCTGTTGCTCTGTTCATATAGGAATTTAAAGATTGGATAAGGATGTAGATACACCCCTTACTATCTTTTAAGAAGATATATGGGCTAAAATCTTATTTTTCTTACAAAGGATCTGTATCTATAATACTAAGTTTATTTCTTGTGGATTGT
>CALNHX010012270.1:0-25000 GCA_940337035.1 Agriotes lineatus
AGTGATTGGTGTTTTCGCCTGGTAAACTATTTTTCTACATTCTTTGTGTTTGCTATATGATTTTTCCACTGTTTTACCTTCAATTTTGTAATGTCGTCTTCTACTTGCTCTTTTCATCTCTAATTTGGTCTTCCTTTGGGTCTGTTATACATTGGAACCCATTCTATAACACATCTTAAAGATGTCTTCTTGTCATTTCTGTATATATGTCCATACCATCTAATTCTCATTGCTTTTATAACTCTTATTATATTTTCTTTACCCAAATCTTTTTAACTTCATAATTTATTAACTGCCTATACCCATTTTCACTTATTTTCTTTAGTCGTGTTATTGATCTTACGATTTTCCTTTTTAGTATTTTAAGTTTTTCTTCTTCTTTTTCAGTCATTGCCGTTTCTGTTGCATATGTAATTATTGGTCTAACTAAGGTCTTGTAAATTCTTATTTTCGTCTTATTATTTGTCAACACTTGTTTAATATAGTAAAATGCGCTATACCCTTTCATATTTATTTATTTAACAAAATTATCCCTTTGGATAAAAAGTTTAAAATATAACAAAAAATCATCAACCCAGTGGTAACATATTAACATTAAATACATTTGTTATCCAAATAACTCCTTCTTTTTTTTTCGCTTATCCTTCTGCCCTCTCAGACGTCGGATTGTGGAACCTGTTTCTCTTTCACCCATCTTTTCCATTCTTTCTTATCTTCTGGTAGAATTTTCATCTCTTTCCATGGAGTTTATTCTTCCTTCGTGTTTTTCTGTAGGCTCCAGTTCTCGGCCGCGTCAGTGATTATAGGCACCGTTATTGTATTATGGATGTTTAATTTTGTATCTAATTCAATATCCTTATGGCCTAACACTGTTTTGTTCAATGCATTGATTTATTTGTCCTGCTTGTTAATTCTGGGTCAATTCTACCGTCATTTCTTAACATGGTTCCAAGGTATTCGAATGTGACTCTTTCTAGTGGTGTATTGTTACATATAATAATAATAATAATAATATCCTTTATTGCCAAAAATATTGATAAACACGACAAAGCAACGTCACAAACAGATGGAACAAGCAGATGGCTTCCTAATAGTATAATTATAATTATTATGATGTCCCTGTTCCTGTTATCCCCTTGTGTTGCATTAATTATTATCACTTGTTTTATTTGTGTTGATTTCCATCTTCATGTTTTTTATCTCTTTAGTCCGGTGATCAAATAGTTCCTGCATTTTTCTTCTAGAATCCGCTGTTAACACCATGTCATCTGCGTACAGTAAGCTGCTTATTAAGATGGGCTGTAAGTTCTTGTGTTTTATCACGGAGCTTAGTGTTGTTTTGGCCTTGATACGCTTTGAAATCTGTCCATTGTAATCACGAACAGCAATGGGCTTAGACTGTGCTTCACATTAATTGGTTTGGTACTTCTAAACCCTCAAGAGTTTCCCATAATGCTTGTCTATTCACCATATCGAAAGCCGCTATTGTCTTATGTATTATAGTTCTCACAATAAAGATAGTTTCATTTGTTTGTCTGCCGGGTCAGAATGCTGTTTGTTCTTCCTCTAGTTTGCGTTCTATATAGCCCTGTAATCTTTTCTATAGAACTCTTGTGTATAATTTATGTAATGTTTGGCCAAGGCAAATAGCTCTATAGTTATCACATCTCGAGGATTCCCCTTTTTTGTGTATTGGTATGATCAGGTTAGTTTCCCAGTCTGTAGGCTTCTTTGAACAGCTCCCATAACCAGTCCTTTCCTTTGTCTCGTAGCCATTTAATATGTTGAATTGCTTCTTGTATTTCTTCCTTTGTTATTTCTTGTAGTTCTTTCATGCTTTCGATTTCCCATCTGCCCTCCTCCGTTGTATCTTCAAATTTTTCCTCGTAGAATTCCTTCCAGGCTTCTAATATTTCTTTCACTTCCATTTTGATTTCATTGTGTTTATTGTATATGGCTTTTATTTCTTTATGCTTTTGGTCCTCTTAATCGTTTTACTGTACAACTTCTTTGTATCAAATTTATAATTCTCATTAATTTCTTCACCAAAATCTCGCCAGCATTTCTTTTTTGCCTCTTTAATCGCTTTCTTTACTTTGTTTCTATTTGCTATGTAATTTTCCCTGTCTTCTCCTTCTTTTGTTCTGATGTACCTTTTCCATGCTTGTTTCTTTTCCCTTACTAACCCTTTTACCTCTTCCGTCCACCGGTTTGGTCTCTTTAGATTTTTACTATATTTTCTTCTCCCACGTTTTTTCGCCGTGTTTAAAATTATTTCCTTAAGAGTTTTCCACTTTGTCTCTAGGCTGTCTTCTTGTGCCGTCTCTTTTGGTCTGCTGAATAGTCGATTCGTCTTTTCTTGGTACTTCCCCTGATTATCTGGTATTTTAAGCTTGTGCGTTGCTATTTTGGTTTTTTTCATTCTTGTTAAGATTTGTGCTACTACCAGTCTGTGTTGGGTGCCTATTTCTGCTTCTTTCCTTGTTGCTATGTTTTGTACTACTTCACTGAGGTTTCTTCTGTAAACTATACAGGGTGACACAGGTAACAGCCCATAACATTTTTATTTATTAGAATTACATTCTGAAATTTGGGTGATGCATTTATCATAAGGGTAACCTTTTGATGATTAAATAAAACTAATTTTTCCACTTCCGGTTTAACCGGAAGTAACCCTAAATTTTAAATTTTAAATGGCACCCTGTATATATTTTTAGCCTACCTGAACCGCTACAAAATTATCTTTTCAACCGTGTGTCACAACTTGACATTTGATTTCAAAATGGCTGCCAAAATAATTTTTTCTCCCAAACTCTTAGTTGGCCATGACATGATACTTGCAAATTATCAGCATGTAAAGGACGTTGAGATGTAAAAATTAAGGTGTGAAAATATTTGTGATTTTGATACTTTTTATCTAATTAATAAGAGTTACGAATAAAAGTTTATTTTTCAAATTTTAAAAATGTATTTGCTTAACGTTTAATTTCTCAAAATCCAAAATAGGAAACTCCAATTTTTATTTAATGTAACAGTAGAACAAATGCTTTCTGTTTCATATGATTTATCAGAATTGGTATGAACAACTTTTTGTATTATTAAAAACGAAAAATGATACATATCTACATTGTTTCCAAAATACGTATATTATCAATAACAAGCCAAGTAGGCTGTGTAACATCTTAGCATATTATTGATGTTAAAAACGTTAAACAATATGGATAGAATATGGCTACAAAAGTTATATTATGTGTTTTGTTTTCTCTCGTTTAGCATTATTCTGTCAATTTATTTAAAGTATTTTGGCTTTTAAAGGAACATTCTCGATATTATTTATTGTTATAAATTATGTATTCTAGAGATGAAAAAGTTGAGATGCTCCTAATTTACGGTGAGGTAAGAAAAAATAGTACAGCGGCTGCTCGACTGTATGCGGAAAGATTTTCGGAAAGAAACCATCCTGCAAATAAGTTAATATAGTTGTCTATTCTGGATTTTGAGGTATTAAGCGTGAAATAAATGCATTTCTAAAGTTTGAAAAATGGTCTTTTATTCCCAACTCTTATTAATTAGATAAAAAGTATCAAAATCACAAATATTTTTACACCTTAATTATTACATCTCAACGTCCTTTCCATGCTGATAATTTGCAAGTGTCATATAATGGCCAACTAAGAGTTTGGGAGAAAATTTGATTTTGGCAGCCATTTTGAAATCAAATGTCAAGTTCTGACACACGGTTGGAAAGAGAATTTTGTAGTAGTTCAGGTAGGTTAAAAATATATACAGAGTGCTATTTAAAATTTAAAATACAGGGTTACTTCCGGTTAAACCGGAAGTGGAAAAATTAGTTTTATTTAGTCATCAAAAGATTGCTCTCATGATAAATGCATCACCCAAATTTCAGAATTTAATTCTAACAAATAAAAATATTATGGGCTGTTACATGTCCGCTGTGTCACCCTGTATAGTCGATTAGACTTTTTGGATTTCATTCCTTTGCCACAACGGTATATTTGTCCTCTTCTTCTTGTCTCCATATTGTGTTTCCTATTAATAGGTCATTTGTATCCAGTTTCTGTTCATTGTATGCTCTCCCTCTTTTCCCATGCAGCCATGTTCTCTATTGTAGTCTCTTCCCACTCTTGCATTCCAGTCCTCCATTATGATTGTGGCTTCTGATTCTTCCTTTCCAGCACTTCCTAGAGTGTCCTATAAAATTCCTCTACTTCCCCCCTGGGTGTGCCTTCTATTGCGCCATATATTTGTATTATGTTTGTTATCTGCCCTAGTTTCATTGTTACCCACAGGATTCTTGAATTGACTGCTCTATATATTAGTACACGTTTATGCATATCTTCTGTCACTAGTATTCCCACTCCTTCTTTTACTCTACTTTCATAATCCACACCTAAATAGTACTGGGTCACATCTTACGTAAGTTATGCAGTAACAAAAACAAAAACTAAAAACACTAAATATTAGTGAAAATACTAATGTACGCATAGTACTATAAGTAGCTTTGTACTTTTCTTATACATTTCGCACATATGTGAATACTTGCTATATATTTTTAAGACTTACAAATAATCCATATAAATATGTACCGTACATTGTTCCATAACAAATACATAATATGTATTACAAATTTATAGCACAAACATTTTTAAAAATTGAGAATTCGGTAACTCAAACTTTCGATAACTTGAGTTTTCTATCCTCCCCCGACACTGAGTTAAAGAGGTTTGTCTATACAAGAAAAAATCATCAACCAAGTGGTAATATATTGTTGAAAATACAATAAATCTTCTCATTTATGTGCTGTTTACTGTTATTCCGAAACACTTAAATGTTTTCACATCTTTAAATGTCTGGCTACCACATATAAAATTTGTTATTATGCTATCCTTTCTACTATAGAATATAATATGTAGTTTTTTCCTCGTTCACTTCTAATCCTTTCTTCTTTGCTTCCTCTTCTAATTCAGAATTGTTTTTCATAGTTTCTTCTTGCTTCTTGAAATAATTGCCACATCGTTTGCGTATGCAACGCCGTCTTAATTGGGGGTGCATGGCACCCGTGCTGCAGGGCACATAACTGTTTTTTTCAAATTCAAAATAAAGTTCTCCTCTTCCACATCTTCAGTCGATGTTTTGAAATACGAGAGACACTGAATTAATAATCTGCCTTACGAGTACAAAATTAAGGACTTTTTTGGATGAGCCGCAGTTTATGGCCAAGCGAGTGAGGAATATAAATAAGGCCGGTCTAAAAGTCTGCTTTTGTGCGAGTTACATACATAATTTTTTATTCTACTGCTTTGGACGCGTTTGTTCTAATTATAAAATGACAGTTTAATCAAGGAGGTCATGATCATACCGAAAAATGGGAGTGTCTATTTTGATTTCGACCAATGGGAATGGTTGTTAGTTTTTGTTGCTATGGTTATTACCGCCGAAAAGTGGAAGTTTTCGGCTAGTAAACACTGCCGAAATTGATAGCTTTTCGATGCAATAGAACAAAAAATTATTATTTATTTCTTGAATCAATACTATACAGACAGCTTGTCTGTATCACCTTTTCTTGGCTCTCTTTGATGAAACACTGATCACTGATCACACTGTATAAACGATATTGAATTTGCAATAAGAAAATCAGGAAAAGGTAATTTTGGTTGGTGAAGAGTAACAAATATTACTTTTAACATGGTAATTGATATGATGTTATCAGATTGTAATACCTAGTGGGGGCAGTACTCCTTTTTTACTTGTATTTTTTCTATTGTTCCTATGGCTGCATTAGATTCTTTTATCGTAATTTTTATCATTTCTCTGATTTTCTTTGGTATTTCGATATGTTTCAGATCTTTCATTAATTTCCCTTTCTTCAATTGGTCAAATGTCTGCTTGAAATCTCTAAATATTATGTGCCTGCGTATATTATATTCATAACTTTTTTCTACGACCACATATGAAAATACATCTTTCAGTGGCAGTATACCGCAACCAAAAACTTCAATTCTGTTTCTAGTGACGAAAAATCCCATAATGTTAACTTTCTTCTCTAGTGACGAAAAGAAGTGGTATAGCGTTCCGCTACATGTAGCCTTGGCGACCATTACTTGGTTACTTAATATAAATAAACAGTTTTGGTTTCATCACATCCAGGCATGTGTTTTATTTCCTAAATTAAATGTAAATATAATGAAGACCCACAAGCCGTTATAATTTAGTGCGGTTGAAACGGTACGCGACATTTGGGCGCCGCCGTTTGGGCGCTGCCGTTTAGACGCCGCCCTTTGGCCGCCGCCGTTTGGGCGCCATACTTTTGACCGCCGGACGTTTGGGCGCCAGTAGTATACATTTTCAAATAGTTTGAAACTTCTAATAATGTTGCTTAATTATTTTTAATAATTCCTCATAATGTCTTGTAACTGTCATTAATATAAACCATTTTACCACACGAACTTAATAGATAACGAGATAACAGAGACGCTTCGATAATTTTTGTTCTACATGAAACATTTTCATAAGAATTTGAAATAAAATTGTAGGCTTTAATTGTGTGTAATTATTATTAGTAAAGCATTTGCCTTGTTAAAAAAAATATTTGCGAAATTCTAAAGTTCTGTTAAATATCGTTGCAACAAACATGAAGTGGACGGTTACCTAAAAAATATAAATACACATAAATTTTACAAATACGCTTCAAGTTGCTAAAACTTATTTAAAAGTAATGTGGTTGTGGCTACTTTAAATACGTATAAAATCAGAATAATAAAAATATGTATCATACGGGGCTAATAAATATTTTCAAAAAAAGAATAAAAATTCGAATAGGAGGCCGTGACTTTGTATTTGAGCATAACTTTTAATTCTAAACAACTTTTCTCAATAAAATTTTGACTTGGAGCCATTCTAAATGCATCTGATTTGGTTATCGCACATGCACTAACTCCTGGCGGTATTTAAAGTTCGGTTGTACAACTAATAAAAAAATGTCTCATTTGTTGCACACTTAATGGACCACGCTGTATATGAAATCTATTACACCGTAAACAATGTCATTTAAAATTTCTTGCAAAAAATAATATTTACAGAAAAATCGTGGACTATTTTTAATGTTTCTAAATTTCGGCGCCCAAATGTCCAGCGCCCAATCGGCGGGGCCCAAAAGTCCCGGCGCCCAAACGGCCAGCGCCCAAACGGCAGCGCCCAGACGGCGGCGCCCAATTGTCCTGCTTCGAATTTAGTGACCCCGACGTCAAGCATCTAGACAACAGTCTGAACAACTCCCCCGTTTTTGATCCAACACAAGCAGCAAGCGGCAGACCTAACTCATCACCAGCAGCCCCAGACCTATCTTAATTCAAGCCACTTCAAAGAAACAGCAACCAGATCTACCTTGTCTATCTTTGAACCCCTTCCTTCATAATATCCTGCAACATGCGACCTGTCATACAAAGCTAAGTTCCCTTGTCAGTTGTATGTGTGCGGGTGTATTGAACATTGGTGGCTGCGTCCGTGGTGTAGCTCGGTGGTTGGAGATAATTTTTATCCGGCTCCGGCTACAGCCACGGTTGGTAGATTGGCCGGCTTGCGGGTCTTCATTATATTTACATTTAATTTAGGAAATAAAACACATGTCTGGATGTGATGAAATAAAAAACCAAAACTGTTTACTTATACCGGGTGTCTTAAAATGAATTACATCTAGTATGCTTTGAATTTCCCATAATGCAATCTAAAATTTTATTTAAATTGGCAAGACTGTAAGTCTATGTCAAATTCGAGGTTAGTAGGTTAGCTTTTGCGTCAGTTTTGACACAGACTAACGCAAAACCTAACCTACTTACCTCAAATTTGACATAGACTTACAGTCTTGCCAATTTTAAGTAAAATTTTATATTGCATTATGGGAAATTCAAAGCATACTAGATGTAATTCATTTTAAGACACCCGGTATTAAGTAACCAAGTAATGGTCGCCAAGGCTACATGTAGCAGAACGCTACAGCAGCTACATTTTCAGATATACCCACATCTCATATAATACTTTACTGACTAACAATTATTAATATCCAAATATGAGAATATTCTTTAAAACTAGAATGTATTATTAGTCAAATGCAAGCTTTCATGGCCATTGTCCATAATGGTAGGTTCTTCCGGGTTATGCCGCGATCGTCGATTTGAACTTGACGTTTTGCTGCTCATGCTGTCAGCTTCTTCAGAAGTTTTCTAAAGACTGATGGTGCCTTTTGCTCCTGTTTATATACTGAGAAGTCATTACGGTTGGCTGCTCATGTAGATCTTGTATGTTATTGGGACTTGTTGTTTTTCCACTTGGTTGCTCACGTGAAACTTGTTTATGAATGGATTAGTTTTGCAGAGCTACCTTCCATGTGTTAGCGATAGCCGTCTTGTCGATTGAAATTGTTCGGATTTTTAATCATTTTTAGGAATTCCCGAATAACACAAGGAAAGTATTTTTTACTCATGGCTAGTACGTTTACGGAGTTGTAATTTATTCTGTGGTCCCTCTGATCCTAATAAGTGTTCAGCGATGGCTGATTTTTGTGTGTTTCCAAGTCGTGTGTGGTTCTGGTGTTCTTTTATTCGACATTGGATGCTTCTTCCCGTTCGTCTGAAGTAGGATTTGCCACCAGTACATTGAAGCTCGTAAACACCTTCTGTCTGTAGTCTGGGCAAAGAATCTAGATGAGCAGCCAACCGTAACGACTCCTCAGTATATAACCAGAAGCAAAAGGTACCAACATCAGTCTTTAGAAAACTTCTGAAGAAGCTGACAGCATGAGCAGCGAAACGTCTAGTTCAAATCGACGACCACGGCATAACCCGGAAGAACCTTCCATTATAGAATGTATTAATTTTACATTAATTAGTGTGCCACATTAAGTTGCTCTTTTGCAGTTTGATATTTGCCATCTGTTTAATTTCTCGGGAACAATATGAACAGAGGGTTTGCCTCGGTTGGTAAACTATTCTCTCACTTGTAGAAAATGTTATTTTCGTCACTTGTACGAAAATATACTATTTTCCATTGTTTGTTGTAATATGTAGATTGGATCAACCATTCAGATAGTCACTTAGAGCATTTTTTGTGTATTTTAGTAGCCTTTCTTTTAGTATAATCGTTAGTACTTTATATGATGCATTGAGGAGTGATATGCCCATGTGATTGTTTCAATCAGACACATCTCTTCTCTCCAGATTCTTAGTACCATTTCATATATTTTCTTATGTACTTCCTCCACACCTTCCTTTATTAACTACGCTGTTA
This sequence comes from Agriotes lineatus, assembly GCA_940337035.1. NCBI lineage: Eukaryota > Metazoa > Arthropoda > Insecta > Coleoptera > Elateridae > Agriotes > Agriotes lineatus. The sequence goes on from CALNHX010012270.1 coordinate 9,304, forward strand.
TATTGTTACTTCCAACAGATGTTTTTTCTTTAATTGCTAAATCGCATTTTTAACTTCTTTATTGTTGGTTCTTCTGTGGTTACCTCTTCCTTGTCTTCTTCTTTTATTTCTATACTGCTTTCATCTTCCTCGTCCTTATATAATTCTTCAAAGTGCTTGTTTCAGCACTCTTCTTTGATACTAACCATTATTTTTTTTTCTTTTTCCTTTTCCCATATATCTGTACAATGTTTTTGTATTGTTGTTTCTGCACTTCTTTTCTATTTGATCCAATTCTCTTTTCACCAATTGTTCTTTTTTTACATAATTTTGTAGTTTCTCTTTTATTTTTTCTATAGGCACTCTTATCTTCTTCGTTGTTTTGGTTTGAGCCATTTCGTTTTCGCTGCATTTTTTATTTCGCGATCAAACCAATGTTTTTTTTGTTGCTTTTTCTTATATCCTATAGCTTCTTCAGCTGCTTTGTTTGTACTACTTTTGTTAATTTTCCATTCCTCTTCTATGTTTGTACCTTCCCTTTCTTGTAGTCTTTTTCTAATTTCTAACTTATATTTATTTCTAGTTTCCCCTTGTTTTGGTTTTTCTAGGTCCCATTCTGTTTTTACTATTTTTTATGTTTTAATACCTTTAAATTTATCTTGCATTTAGCTATTACCAGAATGTGTACTAAGTCAATATTAGCTCCTCTGTCAGCTCTTGTATCTTTTTATCACCGTAATATTTCTTCCCTTTATAAATACATATCCACGCAATTTTATGCATCTTTTTGTACATAAACTTTACACTTGTTAAGAACATAATTGTCACTGTTGCAAAGTTATAGTCCTTGTAAAAAAATGTCAGTATCACGTGATCTATGAAGTTATAATCATTATAATCATATTCAAGGTTAGCAGGTTAGGTTTTGTGTCAGTTTTGACACAGACTGACGCAAAACCTAACCTGCTAACCTCGAATTTGACATAAGTATACTTACAGTGTTACCAACAATACATTTCAGTATTGCCAAACGTAGAACGAATCGTCGTTGCTATGCTGTAATGGTTGCTATGATGCAAAGTATCACATTAATAGACAATTTTGCATCTAGAAATGTAGTACATTATCATATGAAATGCGATAAAATATAATTGTGCAATTTGTTTTAAAAATGTATGGCAGTAACTGTTATTCTGAAGAAAATTTACATTTTTAGTTCTTCGTCCTTAGTACCTAGTAACTCTTGAGATTCAATTCGCTATAATAAGGATTATTTTCCATGTAAGGGATTTTTTAGCAAATCTTGTTTTTGAGATAGCAATGCTGCACATGAACTGTTACATGCTGTATAAGTACGTAAATTTTAGAAAAGTTAACGACTTAAATAGTTAGAGCTCTTAATTTCTCTTATATACAAGCTTATTTGCTTAAAAATATTTTATTGTTATTATACATAAAAACTTTCAAGTCAAAGATTATTATGAAAATGAAAATTTGTATAACCCAGTTCGCTACAAGTAATTTGAGGTAGGCATAGACACACACATTTGAACGCGGATATGCTCGCCACAAGTAAATTTGCAATTTATTCGTGGCGACCTGTTTTACGACCGAGACAACACACACACACACACACAAATCGTCCGAATTTTTATGTGTATATGGAACAAATCTGACGATTTATCCGTCGGGAGCCATGCCAACAGCAAAGGCAGTTCACAATTTTTAGTACCCGCCTTAAAATGTCTACCGTTGACAAAAAAAGGAAGTTTGTTATTGTTAGTGCTCTAATTTACTCCGAAATGTTTATAAATAATAATAAAAAGAAAAGAAGAAAGCGTTCAGTATGGCAAAAAAGATTGTTTAGTGAAAGAGACAAATACAGCGATCTAAAACTTTTAAAAGAATTACGCATTAATGAACCCGATGACTATAAAAATTATCTACGAATGAATGCCAATACTTTTGATCGTCTTTTACGCCGATAAAAACCTCATTCCAAAAAACAAGACACTCCAATGTCTCAAATCATTACCCAAATCCCCAAATGAACGACTTATAGCCACTTCTGAACAAATTTTCCACTTTTTTCTAAAGGTACTTCACAAAAATTGAATTTTTTTAACTGTCTCGACTATGCTAAATATAAATTTTTTTCGGACCTCCATTAATGCAGTGTACTGCAGATTCTTTAAATTTTTGTTTATATATTCGGAGGATTTTATTTTTCATAGCGCTGGATGCCACCTACCCACTGAATTAGGAGAGAAATTCTTTATTAAATTTAATAATTATTTGACACAACACACAGATTGTAACATCACTTAAGTCTGAGTGGACCTGTAGATAAGTGTGTGTGTTTATGACGCAGCGTACCGGTCCAGACATACCCCGAGCTTGTATGGCTGTCATAATTACACAGATTTATCCGAAGTTTTGGCTCGCCCCATGCAAATCCATGTGTAAATGTGTGTGTCTATGCCTAGGTAATGTATTAGAAAATTATAGAAAACATTCTAAAGTTACAATTAAATGATTGTTTCTAAGAAAAACATTCATAATATTCAACGCTTTTTGGGTATTATTCCACAGAAAAATCATATTGGAATACCACAAAGAACGTCTAGAGAATACCCAGCACTATCCAATTACATTAAGACCAAATACAATATTTCCAAATTTATGTTACACTTATCGTCTTGTTATACTACAGTAATTAGTCTTCACAAAATGGATTATCCACAATGTTACTTCCTCTTTTATTCACTGAGGATACGTTGTAATAAATAAAGTAAGTTCATCCATTAAACAATCAACAGTACTTTCAAAACTTTAAATTTAAAGAAAATAATCAAAGGTTATGCAGAAATAATCTAAAAATTGCAACTTACCTGTTGTATACTACTCCGTCTGCTATTACTCTTGATTCCTGAATCTTTACGGCTGTTAACTGAATACGCCATGCTTAATTGGTCGTCCACAATAACTGTTGACAATCTTGGAGGCACATCCAATGATTTCTTTGGCCTGTCCAATGTCGCAACAGCTACCGTAGCACTTCTACTTCTTTCCACGGGTAATATATCGAAATTAGGCGACCGCCCTCGACGAGATCTGTTGCTTCCCGCACGATTCAAAATTGAATAATCATTAGGTGATCTTCCATACTGCGATCGGTAGCTTCCTGATCTTATAAAATGAGTAAAATCATTTCCAGAGTACTCATAGTGCCCTATATCGCTTCGGGATTGGCTAATGTACGACTTAACGTCAATCGAATCCTTCTGTTCCTCCACATAGGCATTGCTGTGCACTTCCTCTTCAACTGTGGTAACGTTACTGGAAGAATTTTTTGGGGGGTTGAATTTAATTTTTTGTTGCGTTTCTATGATCGTCGGAACTTGCTGATAACCGCTAGTGGAAGTCAGAAAAGGTTCTTCGCAACTAGGTCCATTCTGGAGGTCACTACATAACTCGCTCTCAGTTTTAGTTGGATCCGACTTCCTTAAAAAGCTAGGAATCTTCCAGTTTCTGATTTTAACTGAGTATCGCCCTGAACTGGCAGTTGAGGTGGGTGTTTTAACTGCTTCACTACCTTCGCCGGAATCTTTGTCGTTTTCCATTTCTTGCTCGTCCAATATACTTGGTAGGCTGCTAGCTTTTATTTTGCAAACATCCGGTGAAAGCATGTTAGGATTATGGGAAATCTTCGAGTGCGAAGTGGAGTTATCGCACGAAAGTACCCTTGGACGGGTTTGCGGCGATGCTGCTGGAGGAGTAGTTGGCGGTGACACGATCAACTGAAGAGAATGGCTTTGTGGCTGAATAGTTTGCCGTCGGTCTAATGTTCTAAAGCTGCCATTGTAGGATGGTGGTCGTTCACACTTGCGGCCCAAGATGAAGTAGGTTTTCAAACCTGCATTAAAATTACAACCAATAAATTAAAAATATATTCAATATTAGCAAAACAAAATTTTCACTCTTACACATATATGCTTTCTAAATGAACTGAAAGTCTTTTCTATAAGCTGCAAGTGACATGCTTTTTTTCTGGTGAAAATTTTTATAACTAGTTTAACTAAGTATTTTATTCAAATTTATTTTAACCCTTAACTGCTATTGATGGGGTCACTCTGACCCAGGGCAAATTTATTTTAACCCTCAACTGCTATCGATGGGGTCACTCTGACCCAGGGCATTCTAACATTTTAAATATCATAGTTAATTTAGGAGTACAGGATCTGTGCTGCTAGGAATGCTCTAATGTGTCAGTGACAAGTCGAGACTTGTAGTGGTTGTTTATCTGTTACCATAATTGAGAAAAATACGTGTGCAGGTCACTGTGGCCCATCGGTAGCATATACTGAAATGGTCTTTAGCCCAGTACACTACTCTGCTTGCAGCATCAATAATTTAAAGCAAGTTAATAAAGCACAGAGCTGCGGTAAGCAGGCATCTGCAAGAAGTCACATTAGAAATTTTAATTTATGATTACATCGGTCAAGCATTGCCGATATTAAATGAAATTACTTTAGAATAAATGGCAATAAGGCAGAGCTCAAATCGTAAATTAGATTCACAGTTTTATCAATTAACGTAAATATGAGGTTGGTGCAATGTAAAGCCAATAAATAATTCAACAAATCTATCACCAAAGGGATTTATTACATGCAGGTTAATTAAATTTGCATATCAGTTTAATTAAATAAGTACAGTTCTATGAACTTTTTAAATAAAGGTAAAAAGAACAGAATGTTCAATACAGCACAATACTAGATCGAATAAGGCTAGAAGAAAAGGGAGCAGTGATATTTGAAGATTGGTGAAATTCAGACAGGTTTTTGTAAAACTGCAAGAAAATCACAGTACAGGAAATGGACAAGATTTGTGTTTATAAAAATACGTCAGTGTAATGACAGAAGTGAACAGACAATCAAAATAAACGTGAGTGGCGCTAGAACTTAGATAAATTGCAAACATGAAAAAAAGAAAAAAACAATTGAAATAAATTAATTCCTGACAAGCTAATTTGTGTCTCCAGTTTATTTAAATTTTAAACCATTTACCATTAAAATAAATTAATAAAAATTATACCGGCGTGATCAGCAGTTTACAGTGCACATGTGAGAGTGTGGGTGTAAAAATCCATCACATAAAAAATGTTTTCTCCGGTGACCGCTTCCGACAAGATCGGCAGCCCAGATCCAGTTTACGAGCACCAGTTGCGGGCTTCAGCCAAGTTCCAGAGCCGTGGCAGTACAAAAAGTCAAAACATTGCGTGATTTCCTAGAAACCGTCAGGAATTATGACATGGCGGTATTTAACCAACAAGAAAGAAGGAATTATGGGAACTATAATTACAATAGAGCATTTAATCAAAACAGAGGGTATAACAGTAATTGGGGAAATCAGAACCGGAATAACTACAATAGGGAGGATAACAGGAAGAATTACGAAGAACTAATTGATGAAAGGAATAACAAACGATGCCAAAAAGATAGATCAGGCGCAGAAATTACATTTGAAAAATTCATTTTGATTGATCCCATTACACGAGGACTCAAGAAAATATACAGGATTCTGCATAGAGGGGAAAATTTTTCAATTTAAGGTGGTTCCCTTTGGTTTGACGACGTCATGTGCAGCTTTAGTGAAAGCTATGCAACAAATATTAAACAAATATGATAACTTTTGCGTGCTAAAGCTACGAAATTTAAGATGAGGAACGAGCCCTATGAGAGGAAGTCGATCCCAGTATTACAATACGTTAAAATAGAGCAAGAGTTCCAGAAATTGTGAAAATATAAGTTGAGGATATGTTAGGGACGCGTTGAAAGATCTGAATTGCGAAGAAACCCGCCAACGATCTAAAAAAAAACACGATTAGGAACGCTTAATAAGTGGCGTATCACGAGGATTTTTTATTTTGAACAAATAGGTGAACCCAACCAGATTTTGAGTCCATGCCTATCGAAAAAAAAGCTAGCCATAACTTATCTAACTTGCAGATGTGCGCAATACTACAAAGGGCAAAACACTGAATTCAATGAACCCATTGATACAGATATTTATTGCTTTTAATCAGTAAAAATTTGATATTAAACAGAAATAAAAATATGTGTAGGGTATGAATTTGTTTATTAAATTAAATCATAATCATAATAATATAACATAAACCTTTACAATACGTAACAAAGTGACTTTTCAATATGGAGGTTTTTATGCAATTAATTTATATTGCTTCTACTACTGTGCGAAAATTACTTGTTGCATCTATCTATTTACTAGAAATAGAATTATACAGCAAAACTTTCATCGATTTTTCAGATAAACATGGCTTCCTCAGGCAAATATCTTACCGATGCCCAACTCCAAGATATGCTAAATAACCAAGAGTTTTGGGAAGAAGTTGAAGGTAATACGAAAGAAAATATCGCTGAAGCAAACGACATAGGGCATGCTGCCGATGCTGTATTCAGGAATGCAGATAAAAGTGATGACGAAGAACAAGACAACAAAATTTATAGTGATCATGACACTGATAGTGAAACTGAGTGGTTGCCTGCCGACAAAAATATTGAGTTCAGTGATACAGAATTGAAAATTGCTTCAGATCAAGACAGAGATACTGCAGTAATTAGGCAAAAAACGGCTTAGTATGGAAAAGACAAAGCAAAATGGGCTAAAGAAGCACCTACTAGAGGTAAAGTACAAGTTTATAATTTAGTAAGGGTTTTGTCCAGATTGAAAAGACCTGCACGTGAAAATCCTCCTTCAAGTCCTTCAATACACCAGCGATAGAATTGACAAAATGAAAACTAAATACCCAGCATTTAAAAGACGTAAAAACAGTTACTCGAAATTTGCACCAACGTTCATCAACCAGTAGGAAGGTGATCCATCACGCTAATAGTGAAGTTGTCTTGATACGAAGCAATAAAACTCAGTAGTCTTCTCCACATACATTTATTTAAATTGGCGACATGTTTCGAAATCAGACTGGTTTCATCTTCGGGTCAAAATGATTATTGGTAATAAAAACCATGTGTTACATTTGTAGGTTAAATTGAGGTTAGGTTAAAACGTTGAAGACGAGGTGTAGCAATAAAATTCAAAAAGACACACCACATTGGAGAAGAAAAATTCATTAACCAGCAAACTATAAAGAATTTTATTGCTACCTCATCTTCAATGTTTTAACCTAACCTCAATTTAACCTACAAATGTAACACGTGGTTTTTACTACCAATGATCATTTTGGCCCGAAGATGAAACCAGACGATTCATATTTTAACAAACTGTTGCATACTTACAGCTTACAAAATCTAGATTGACTCTCAAGGTCGGCCATGAAAGGCGCTGTGATCATATTTGATTTCAATGAACTGGCAATATATTTTGTTTATGTTTTAAATGATAAGTAGATAATCAGTAGCGGTGGGTAGAGGAATTTCGTTTGCGCAGTGACTAACGTCATATGACAGATTGCTGTTGCCGTTGAAGTGCTCTGGAGAGCGGGCGTAGTGTTCTAGCCAGACAGGCTCCACTACCCCAAGTACCTCCGCCGAATTTAAAATGCACACACCCTCAGCGGCTCGGTGCGCCCGGCACCCCGACACTGTAACGGTATAAGGGGTTACAGATTATGTATGTATGTATGTATGATAGATGTCAAAAGTGTTACCACTACAAAACTTGAAAATTACTAGATCTAATATTAGTTCCGATTTTCACTGTGCTTCAATCTAGAATCTGTAAGCTGTACATGTACCTTACATTGTAACAATAATAAATTTAGGCAAACGACACAAGATGCAATGGATGAAGATGACATCAGCGAGAGTAGTGTGGACGACAGCATTGCCGATCCAAATTTTGAAATCGATGATGACGATTACAGTACTAACATCAACAACATCGATGACTTGGAAGAAGCAGAAACCTTAAATGAAACTGCGGAAGATGACTATCCTGATACAAGTAGTGCGGCTGTTGTAACTACAGACCCCAATATTTTACAACCTGTTGTAAAAAGAAGAAACATCTGAAATACACACGCTTAAATAAAGACAAAAAATCTGTACGAAATAAACTTAAAGACAATCTTGTTTAGAAAAATGTAAAAATAAGTGCAATTTGTTAATCACAGAAGAAGAACGTCTTGAACTTTGGAAAAATTATTGGTCACTTGAATATATTGTACGACGAAAATGGTTGGCCAAGAATGTTCAATTACTACGTATAACGAGAAGAGCTGTCGTGGCAAACAAAACCTATTTGAAAAACGATAACCGCAAATGTTTCTTTCCCAAAGACAATAAAAGTATTAATGTTTGTCGTCGATTTTTTCTTAATATTCTGGGTTATACAAATGACTCTTTTTTTTTTAATTGTTTATAAACCGGTTCAACAAGTTAATGTTATTCACGGTTGGGTTAACACTGAAGTTTGCATTGTTTATCACTTTGAGAGGAAAGTTGACTCTGTAATCACAGAATTATGTGCGGCGATGAAGAAGGCCCCACTGTTTTCTGAGGTAAAAGAAAATAGAGGGAAAGCTAACTCTGACTGAACTCATGACAGAACCTTAATTGTGGAACACTTAACAGCTATAATCCTTGTGTAAGCCATTAACGGCGTAACAATGCACCAAATATACGGTATTTGCCACGAGAATTAACAGTCAAAAGTATGTTCCAGGATTTTACAACAAAGCATCCTGGAATCTGCCAGATGGAGATATACAGACATTGAAATTAATGCATGTTTCTTTGAATTTTCCAAAATCTGACATTTGTGTTTAATGTTCTTCTTACGAAATGCGAAAAACAGAAACCGAGAGCGTACCTTTTACAACAGACGCACAATGGAAGCTTCTAAAAATAAAAGCCTCTAAAGCAAGAGAAAAATATAAACAAGATGGCCTTATTGCAAATAACAACGACATTAGAATTTATAGTTATTTATGTATTAAGGGCGTAATCAATAGATTATAGCACGAGGGAATGTTTAAAGCTCGATGCGAAGCAGCTTTAAATTTCCCGAGAGCTATAATCGTGATTGGGCACGTGGTGCATACGTTTTATTTCATTTTAGTCCTCAAAATGGACAACATTCAAGCATTCAGTACTACAGACTACTGCGTAGTCGTTGTGCTGGTGCTGTGCATTTCTGGTGTGCTATGGTTTCTATGCAGATTGTTGGTATTGCTATACTACATTGTTGGTGCTTGTTATACTGCTTAGCAACTTTATAGGCCCTAGGGCTATAAAAGCCATTTTACGCCCTTTAATGAGGGCCAATAAGAAAGATTATGATTCCAAAATGAAATAAAAAGTTATTATTTTCCCAATCATGCCTGCTGTAAAAGAAAGTTATTTTACAAGCCGCCTTGTAGCATTTAATTTGACATTTGCCGCCATAAAAAAGAATACTACTTATAAAAACTATTGTTCCATGTGGCACGAGGGCCTAGCAGGTCGAAACGGACAAAACGTCGTTGACGCTATGTTCCAAGTTTTTCAGGAGGAAAGGGACGTGAAACAATTTATTGTTTGGGCTGACAACTGTGCAGCCCAAAACAAAAATTGGATACTATTTACGGCACTGGGGTACACGATAACATTGAAAAAGAGATAGCTAAAATTCGAAACGTATATCACTATGACGACCATAAAGAGGCCGTGGCAAACTCTAGACGTAATATTCACGTTTTAGTCGTAACTTCATTCCGAAAATGGGAAAAAAAGAAGAGGCAGTGCAGGAAAAAATCCGACAGAGAAGATGATGACCCGTTGAAGGGCTTCTTACTAAATAATCTCGTAGAGGTACGATTTATAAAAAATTCGAAGTATATGGAATATAAAACAGATTTTGAGGAAGATTACAAAAAGCTTGACTTTTTGCAAAAAAGATTCGATTTTAAAAATCTTCCTGAATTAATATCACAAGAACGAGGCGTGTTAAAAAAGTAAAAAAGATACGATACTAGAAGTGCTCGCACCTTTAATGCCAAAAAATAGAGTCAACTTTTGGAAACAATTGCGTGAAAGCGAGATGCTTCTGATTTGGTTACCGATATCAATGTAGAAAAAGAAAATTTAAATTAGTGATTGATGCAATTCAAAATGGATTCCTAGAAAGTACAAAAGAAAGGGAGGCGCTAAGCCTAGAGTTTTTAAATAAATGTTTTTCCATTTTGAATGTCTTTTTACCCTTGAGAGTTCAAATTTAAAGTGTGATCATGTCTCCTAACCAGTTATGATCAAGTGTTCTTACCAGTTGGGAGAGTTGGTCCTTTTTTTAAAAATAGAAAATAGTTACTTACCCTTGATGTACTTTGATTTTGTTTCAGTAAAATAATGTTCAGCAAGTAACACATACCGTATGAGGTAATAACATTTTTTTTTAAATAACTCCATTAGTATACACTCGGCCCTTGTTGAAGGTAATAAGTAATAACTATATTTAAAGCTAACTTATGGCAGTCTGAGCTGCCTTACAAGAGTCTTGCGGAAAAGGGTTCCAGCGAACCCTCTCATACAAAAGTTTCTTAGGTAAAGAACAACAATTATTTTAAAAATAAAAATAAACCAGTATGTATTTTTCACTAGAAAAAATTAAAGTGGAGATCAAGTATCACGACTCTCCCCTAATGGCATTCTCTTCAATAAAATAGAAATAAACTCAACTTTACGTGCATCAACGTACAATAGTTTTGGCTTTGGGGAGAAATCGATTGGTAGATTTGGGCCACAACCATACCCAAGGTAAGCTAACACTGCAAGTTTATTCTCAACCCGTAAGGACGCGGGCGTGGGTAAAAATTACCCGGGCCTGCTTCTACAGACTATATCTTCCACAGTTGTTGCTCGAATCGGCAAATCCCCTACATAACTCTCAAGTCGATCGTGACAAAGGCAGCAATAGCTCGAAGTTATTTTTAAACCATTTCAGTTCAGTAATAATCACGAATCTCTGGAGAGCGGGTGTTTTTTACCCAGCGCGCGTGGTATTATTTACCATATTTTGAACATTTAGTGTTTGTGTTTATATATTTTTTTACTGAAAAGCATATTATGTGCAGCCCCTGAATGTTGTCAATTTTAGACAACACCTTCATTATGGATCCTAGACCACAAACATCAAAAAGCGTTTATGACAAAAAACCGCTTACAGAAGCAGAACTTCACAAAATAATTGATGAAGAAATGTATGATGATGACATTTTACCTGTTGAAACAGATAGCGAAGATGATCACCTCTCTATAAGTAATCACAACACAGATACTGAAGAAGAGTTAGAAAATGATAGTTCTGATGAATCTGATTCTGCAAATTCTTCACCATATAACTTTTACATTGGAAAAGATGGAACACGATGGTTGAAAAAAGTTCCTCCAAAGAACATACGAACCAGATCGCACAATATAGTGTCTCATCTCCCAGAATCAAACAGAAAAGCAAAATCTGAATCTACTCCTGTTGAAGCTTGGAAGTGTATGATTTCTGATGATATCATTAATTTAATTGTCAGATACACCAACATATGTATACTGAAATGACTGCCTTTACTAATAAAGGCTTTAGTGAAAATATAAATTATTAAGTAGGGCAAATCACCACACAATACTCTGGGTAGTTATATTAAATTTTAATAGTGTAAAACTTTGCCAGTCAGTATCTTAGGCTAATCAAAATGAAATGTATTTATTACTCTTTAATAAAATGGTTAATTTCCCCTTTCTATATTTTATCGAATTGCAATATTTCTTTGGGCTTGCTCCGGCAAAACACAAGACTAATATCTCAGGTTAGGTTCAAATTTGAGTTTTAATTTAAAATTATTCTTTAGAATATTTAACTCAGAGTAGCTCAAATACGCCAAATTTTAGTACAACCGCGCTACTCGCTTCAATTACTCATAACGTCACAAACTTGACTTAACCACAAAAGTTTCGCGGGTGCATACAGCGTTTTATTTTGATATTGAAAAGCGAAATTTGCAATAAACCACAGGTAAACTGAAGCAAATCTCCCGGCTGGCAACAACTAACTTGATTTTGTTTCAGATTGTGACGTACAACAGCGCTAGCTATCTTTTGTTCTACTTCCTGTGATAGCTCCAAATCCAAGCCAAAATCGCATTTTCTGGTGACGCCATCAATTTTCTCGAACTGTGAAACACGATGAATCTCTTCAGCAAGGTGTATTCTCGAAGTACACTAGCTTTCCGGACTCCAACCACATAAAAACATGCCAAATCGTACCTTTGAAATTCTCGCCAATCTCGCCTCGGAGCTGGTGCAGGTGACGCCTATGTTCTTATTTGTTGGAAGTCGCTTCCCTGGACCCAAATCTTGTTCTGGGATGTTCTTACACCTCTTCCTGGCCTGTAGGACTTGCAATCCCTGGCAGCTCAAAATATCCAGGTGCTCGGGGCCTAACTCCAGCCGATCTTAGCTTGATTAATTTTATAACTTTTTTAATCAGAGAAACTTTTACTAACACTTCCACATGTGCCCGGTAACTTGTAGAATAATTCTGTATACTTTTCACTTGGCAAATAACTATTATTGTATTAAAACATTCAAATTCAGGAGCACCATTTGTCCACAACTTGACAATTGCAGATTACAGGAATTAATATCTTATTATTTAACAAAAGAGCATCGCATTACCTAGTAACCGCGATCTGATATTGTTTAAAGGAAACAAGTATTAGTTACAATTTCACATAAAGGAATAAAATTTTATTAACATATTTGTTATTCTCCTTAGCATAGAATTTCGGCTTAGACCGCGTAGTATTTGTATATGAACACCCAGCATTTTCTGGCTTAATGTGCCTTGCACCTTGTGAAGTCGAGCAAAAACCCGCTCGATGGCCATGCTCTTTGGTGGCTCGTGTTGTTTGAGTATCTTGAGAACGAGGATACTTAGGCAGATTTGGCCGTTTTGCTGTTTGTGCATCCATATTCACTAACGTTTCGCAAGACCTTGCAGCTTGCATCATCATTGTGAAAGTCGCACGTGCCACCAAAGAGCATGGCCATCGAGCGAGTTTTTGCTCGACTTCACAAGGTGCAAGGCACATTAAGCCAGAAAATGCTGGGTGTTCATATACAAATACTACGCGGTCTAAGCCGAAATTCTATGCTAAGGAGAATAATTCGAGTAACCGCGAAAGCCTCAAACAATACATAACATATCTGTTGCTTAAAACTAGAAATTGTCTTACTTCTTATACATAAAAATTGTTCTTTCTCGTCACATAAAACGTTATTTATCACTGCTCTGCTATGAACACTTAGTTTTAAAATGCACTGGCACTCGAGTTCAATTTTAAACACGTCACTGATTATTCTTCATTTAAGTTGTCCTCGTTCTGTATTGCTCTTTGCAAATTCCATCTTATCTTGCTTCGATTTTCATCTACCTTTCAGCTTGCTTGCTTTTCGTTTGTACGTTTATTAATAACTCTACGCTCATATTCATTATGTACAGTCGTGTGCAAATAAATCTGGGACAGTGTTTTTTTCACATGCAGATTCAGTTAAGAATTGAAGAATATCTCCATGGATTTCCTGCTATCAGAAAGAGTTACATTAAACTTTAACAGGTAGTGAAACCTGTAACTCTCTCTGATAAGAGGAAATCCATGGAAATATTCTTCAAAATCTTAACTGAATCTGCATGTGAAAAAAACACTGTCCCAGATTTATTTGCACACGACTGTACATAACCAACCTTTTGTATTATTTACTTTCATTTGGTACGGCTTCAAATATGATCAAACCTATCATATTACTTATATTATATTAGCCATCTTAAATCTTTCTTTTACTCAAACTTCAAATTCAATCCTTCTGAAATCTACATTGCTTATGCTAGCCTTTATCCCTCTAATTATGCTTCTTGCACTCATTTCCAATACATTTAATAACTTCAACTACTGTTTAGATTGCAATTAAATAAAATATTTCAACTCTGTGCTTTAATTGACTTCGTTCAATATTTCTGTCTGCATACAGAATTAAATTGTGAGCTTTAAACCATCTCAATATATAGAATCTGTAAGAGGAAAGTTTTCCAGAGAGAGAGATGCCGCTTCTACATATGTAGTTGAAATAAAAGCACTGTTTGGATTGTTATATTATGCTGGTATGTCTCGTAAACGTTTTTTATTTCTGCTGATTAGCTTACGTTTTGATGACATACAAATTAGAAAGCTGCAATACGAGAGATTTCAATCATATTTCGAAAGAATATACAAAATTCTGACGCTATTAGTGAGTATACAACTATTGATGAAAAATTGGAACCATTCAGGGGGAAGATGTTCATTCCGATAATACATCAAGAGTAAACCAGTAAAGTATGGAATTAAGATCTTTCTTCTAAGTGACAACCGTATGTATTATACGAACAACTTTGAAATATATGCGGGAAAACAACCAGAAGGAATATAAATTAGAAAATGATCCTTACTCTGTCTCATAAAACCAATTGACAAAATAGGTAGAAATATAACGATGGACAACTGGTTCATGTCCATAAAATTGATGACAGACTTGCTGAAAAACCATCGACTCACTTGTATTGGAGCAATAAGGAAAAATAAAAGAGAAATACCAATATCGTTTGTCAATCTGAAAAATAAAACTCAATATTCCAGTATTTTCGCATAATCGGAAGACAAAACCCTAGTTTCATACTGTTCCAAAAAGGAGAAAGTAGTTTTATTGGGCTCAACAAGGCATTCTGATGACTGTCGATAGTGCTTCTGTAGAAAAAAAGCCTGAAGTAATCGAGTTCTACAATATTACGAAAGGTGGACTCGACACAGTCGATAATTTGTGTGGTACTTATTCAGTATCACGATCACTGAGGTGGCTACGAACTATATTCTTTGGGATTTTGAACATATCAGGCATAAATGGCTTTTATCGCATTTCATTTGGAAATGTACTACATTTCTTCATTCAAAATCGATAAGAAATGTGGTACTTTTATCATTAGCAACACTTTTATGCCTAGCAACGGCGATTCGTTTTATGTTTGGCAATACTGAAGTGTGTTGTTGGTGACACTGTAAGTCTATGTCAAATTCGAGGTTAGTAGGTTGGGTTTGCGTCAGTTTTGACACAAACTGACTCAAAACCTGGCCTGCTAACCTTGAATTTGACATAGACTTACAGTGTCACCAACAACACACTTCAGTACTGCCAAACACATAACATCAACTGGAGCTGCTTTTTGTGCTTTAGTACATAGGAGTGAGTTATGCTCATCTTGGTTATGTTTGGACAATTAGTGTCACTTGTATGTAAAAATTTCATATTTTACATTTCTTATGAAATGCGATAAAATAGTACACTCAACACTTTAGAAAAATGGTTTTTCTGAACTTGTATGGCCGTTTAAGTACTCGCTAATACTCGTACTCAAACACGCCATACTTGTTCAGAAAATATCACTTTTTTCAACTCGTGTCAAAATGACAACTTTTTGTACAGTTTCTAATGTCAAAAGTGACGTTTGTAGCACTTTTAATATTAGCGCCCGAATTACGTCTTTTTTGCACGTTGCCATTTAATATTATATTAAAATACACTTTGCCGAAATTTGAATGTCACATAACCTAGAATATCTAACACAATGTGACGGAAAAAGTGTCACCAAACTAAGTTTTTATATTTCTGTTACGATTGTAGAA
>CALNHX010012271.1:0-26241 GCA_940337035.1 Agriotes lineatus
AGTTCTTGTTTATAGCGTGGTTTATCTCAGGGTGCTTTGAGGCTGTAAAGTCCAGCCTGCAGTCGAGGAACCCCATGTTCGGCTTCTCCTTTTTAAATTGACACAACTTCTTGTGTATCTGCACGGCGAAAATTTTTGTTGGATTAGTTTCCTACAAGTTCCCTAGCGCCTCGAAGCAGTGCTTGATTTCGTGCTACAAGTTCTCCTCGAACATGGGTAGCTACTTAACCTGCACGCATTTTCGAATGCACTTGTCCAAGTCGAAGTAATTTGGGAATGTCATGTTGTCCCTGTAGTTCCTGTTTATAGCGTGGTTTATCTCAGGGTGCTTTGAGGCTGAAAAGTCCAGCCTGCAGTCGAGGAACCCCATGTTCGGCTTCTCCTTTTTAAATTGACACAACTTCTTGTGTATCTGCACGGCGAAAATTTTTGTTGGATTAGTTTCCTACAAGTTCCCTAGCGCCTCGAAGCAGTGCTTGATTTCGTGCTACAAGTTCTCCTCGAACATGGGTAGCTACTTAACCTGCACGCATTTTCGAATGCACTTGTCCAAGTCGAAGTAATTTGGGAATGTCATGTTGTCCCTGTAGTTCCTGTTTATAGCGTGGTTTATCTCAGGGTGCTTTGAGGCTGAAAAGTCCAGCCTGCAGTCGAGGAACCCCATGTTCGGCTTCTCCTTTTTAAATTGACACAACTTCTTGTGTATCTGCACGGCGAAAATTTTTGTTGGATTAGTTTCCTACAAGTTCCCTAGCGCCTCGAAGCAGTGCTTGATTTCGTGCTACAAGTTCTCCTCGAACATGGGTAGCTACTTAACCTGCACGCATTTTCGAATGCACTTGTCCAAGTCGAAGTAATTTGGGAATGTCATGTTGTCCCTGTAGTTCCTGTTTATAGCGTGGTTTATCTCAGGGTACTTTGAGGCTGAAAAGTCCAGCCTGCAGTCGAGGAACCCCATGTTCGGCTTCTCCTTTTTAAATTGACACAACTTCTTGTGTATCTGCACGGCGAAAATTTTTGTTGGATTAGTTTCCTACAAGTTCCCTAGCGCCTCGAAGCAGTGCTTGATTTCGTGCTACAAGTTCTCCTCGAACATGGGTAGCTACTTAACCTGCACGCATTTTCGAATGCACTTGTCCAAGTCGAAGTAATTTGGGAATGTCATGTTGTCCCTGTAGTTCCTGTTTATAGCGTGGTTTATCTCAGGGTGCTTTGAGGCTGAAAAGTCCAGCCTGCAGTCGAGGAACCCCATGTTCGGCTTCTCCTTTTTAAATTGACACAACTTCTTGTGTATCTGCACGGCAAAAATTTTTGTTGGATTAGTTTCCTACAAGTTCCCTAGCGCCTCGAAGCAGTGCTTGATTTCGTGCTACAAGTTCTCCTCGAACATGGGTAGCTACTTAACCTGCACGCATTTTCGAATGCACTTGTCCAAGTCGAAGTAATTTGGGAATGTCATGTTGTCCCTGTAGTTCCTGTTTATAGCGTGGTTTATCTCAGGGTACTTTGAGGCTGAAAAGTCCAGCCTGCAGTCGAGGAACCCCATGTTCGGCTTCTCCTTTTTAAATTGACACAACTTCTTGTGTATCTGCACGGCGAAAATTTTTGTTGGATTAGTTTCCTACAAGTTCCCTAGCGCCTCGAAGCAGTGCTTGATTTCGTGCTACAAGTTCTCCTCGAACATGGGTAGCTACTTAACCTGCACGCATTTTCGAATGCACTTGTCCAAGTCGAAGTAATTTGGGAATGTCATGTTGTCCCTGTAGTTCCTGTTTATAGCGTGGTTTATCTCAGGGTGCTTTGAGGCTGAAAAGTCCAGCCTGCAGTCGAGGAACCCCATGTTCGGCTTCTCCTTTTTAAATTGACACAACTTCTTGTGTATCTGCACGGCGAAAATTTTTGTTGGATTAGTTTCCTACAAGTTCCCTAGCGCCTCGAAGCAGTGCTTGATTTCGTGCTACAAGTTCTCCTCGAACATGGGTAGCTACTTAACCTGCACGCATTTTCGAATGCACTTGTCCAAGTCGAAGTAATTTGGGAATGTCATGTTGTCCCTGTAGTTCCTGTTTATAGCGTGGTTTATCTCAGGGTGCTTTGAGGCTGAAAAGTCCAGCCTGCAGTCGAGGAACCCCATGTTCGGCTTCTCCTTTTTAAATTGACACAACTTCTTGTGTATCTGCACGGCGAAAATTTTTGTTGGATTAGTTTCCTACAAGTTCCCTAGCGCCTCGAAGCAGTGCTTGATTTCGTGCTACAAGTTCTCCTCGAACATGGGTAGCTACTTAACCTGCACGCATTTTCGAATGCACTTGTCCAAGTCGAAGTAATTTGGGAATGTCATGTTGTCCCTGTAGTTCCTGTTTATAGCGTGGTTTATCTCAGGGTACTTTGAGGCTGAAAAGTCCAGCCTGCAGTCGAGGAACCCCATGTTCGGCTTCTCCTTTTTAAATTGACACAACTTCTTGTGTATCTGCACGGCGAAAATTTTTGTTGGATTAGTTTCCTACAAGTTCCCTAGCGCCTCGAAGCAGTGCTTGATTTCGTGCTACAAGTTCTCCTCGAACATGGGTAGCTACTTAACCTGCACGCATTTTCGAATGCACTTGTCCACGTCGAAGTAATTTGGGAATGTCATGTTGTCCCTGTAGTTCCTGTTTATAGCGTGGTTTATCTCAGGGTGCTTTGAGGCTGAAAAGTCCAGCCTGCAGTCGAGGAACCCCATGTTCGGCTTCTCCTTTTTAAATTGACACAACTTCTTGTGTATCTGCACGGCGAAAATTTTTGTTGGATTAGTTTCCTACAAGTTCCCTAGCGCCTCGAAGCAGTGCTTGATTTCGTGCTACAAGTTCTCCTCGAACATGGGTAGCTACTTAACCTGCACGCATTTTCGAATGCACTTGTCCAAGTCGAAGTAATTTGGGAATGTCATGTTGTCCCTGTAGTTCCTGTTTATAGCGTGGTTTATCTCAGGGTGCTTTGAGGCTGAAAAGTCCAGCCTGCAGTCGAGGAACCCCATGTTCGGCTTCTCCTTTTTAAATTGACACAACTTCTTGTGTATCTGCACGGCGAAAATTTTTGTTGGATTAGTTTCCTACAAGTTCCCTAGCGCCTCGAAGCAGTGCTTGATTTCGTGCTACAAGTTCTCCTCGAACATGGGTAGCTACTTAACCTGCACGCATTTTCGAATGCACTTGTCCAAGTCGAAGTAATTTGGGAATGTCATGTTGTCCCTGTAGTTCCTGTTTATAGCGTGGTTTATCTCAGGGTGCTTTGAGGCTGAAAAGTCCAGCCTGCAGTCGAGGAACCCCATGTTCGGCTTCTCCTTTTTAAATTGACACAACTTCTTGTGTATCTGCACGGCGAACATTTTTGTTGGATTAGTTTTCTACAAGTTCCCTAGCGCCTCGAAGCAGTGCTTGATTTCGTGCTACAAGTTCTCCTCGAACATGGGTAGCTACTTAACCTGCACGCATTTTCGAATGCACTTGTCCAAGTCGAAGTGATTTGGGAATGTCATGTTGTCCCTGTAGTTCCTGTTTATAGCGTGGTTTATCTCAGGGTGCTTTGAGGCTGAAAAGTCCAGCCTGCAGTCGAGGAACCCCATGTTCGGCTTCTCCTTTTTAAATTGACACAACTTCTTGTGTATCTGCACGGCGAAAATTTTTGTTGGATTAGTTTCCTACAAGTTCCCTAGCGCCTCGAAGCAGTGCTTGATTTCGTGCTACAAGTTCTCCTCGAACATGGGTAGCTACTTAACCTGCACGCATTTTCGAATGCACTTGTCCAAGTCGAAGTAATTTGGGAATGTCATGTTGTCCCTGTAGTTCCTGTTTATAGCGTGGTTTATCTCAGGGTGCTTTGAGGCTGAAAAGTCCAGCCTGCAGTCGAGGAACCCCATGTTCGGCTTCTCCTTTTTAAATTGACACAACTTCTTGTGTATCTGCACGGCGAACATTTTTGTTGGATTAGTTTTCTACAAGTTCCCTAGCGCCTCGAAGCAGTGCTTGATTTCGTGCTACAAGTTCTCCTCGAACATGGGTAGCTACTTAACCTGCACGCATTTTCGAATGCACTTGTCCACGTCGAAGTAATTTGGGAATGTCATGTTGTCCCTGTAGTTCCTGTTTATAGCGTGGTTTATCTCAGGGTGCTTTGAGGCTGAAAAGTCCAGCCTGCAGTCGAGGAACCCCATGTTCGGCTTCTCCTTTTTAAATTGACACAACTTCTTGTGTATCTGCACGGCGAAAATTTTTGTTGGATTAGTTTCTTACAAGTTCCTTAGCGCCTCGAAGCAGTGCTTGATTTCGTGCTACAAGTTCTCCTCGAACATGGGTAGCTACTTAACCTGCACGCATTTTCGAATGCACTTGTCCAAGTCGAAGTAATTTGGGAATGTCATGTTGTCCCTGTAGTTCCTGTTTATAGCGTGGTTTATCTCAGGGTGCTTTGAGGCTGAAAAGTCCAGCCTGCAGTCGAGGAACCCCATGTTTGGCTTCTCCTTTTTAAATTGACACAACTTCTTGTGTATCTGCACGGCGAAAATTTTTGTTGGATTAGTTTCCTACAAGACTAATATAACAGTAGGGTGTACATACCTCTCAAGATCTTTGGGAAATCAAAAAAAGCTGCCATTGCAATTTTGGAAATTGATCTTGTAACCACTTGCAGCACAATAGTGTCCACTTCTCGATTTCGGTCCTATCGGGGCACTCATGATCGCAATCCTTTATGATGTAGCATAACGAATAATATTAAGCCACTGGCAAAATTTACCACTTACCACGAAGAAACACGCAGAACAGGTAGACTCAACAGGTGCTTGGCGAACCGATCAGCTGCGCAATGCGCATGTAAACAATCGTCCCAGCAAAATGGTCGCCTGTTGTGGTGCGCAACACGATGCGCGGACTGGTCCGATCAGGGAGAGTTACAATTCTGATTGTTATTCTGTGACACAAGTAAAGAATTAAAACCAAAAAACTTATCAAAGAAAAGCAGAATTTAAAGAGGACAACACAAGTTATGAATAGGACGAGTAAGGAAAATAAACAAAAAAATAAGAAAAACAAGCAGAACAAAAAACTAAAAGGCAAAGAAAAGGACGGAAATAAGGACGAGGACCCTAGCAAACGAATGGAAACGAAAGAAGAGGAAGAAATAACAATTGCTACATGGAATATAACATCATTAACTGGGAAAGAACTAGAATTAATAGGAGAAATGGAAGACAGGAAAATAAATTTAATAGGAATAAGTGAAACTAAGAAACAAGGAAAAGGACACAATCAACTAACCGAAAGATACAGTACAGTGAAATCTCCCTTACCGGACATCTCTAATAAGCAGACACCTCTCTTATACGGACATTTTGTTGGGAACCAACTTACTTGCATTAACTTTACTAGTAGAATTGTCTCTATTAAACGGACACTCTCTTAAACGGACACGGACACCATTTTTCGGCAATTTTTAGACTGTGAATCTCTCTTGTACGGACACTTCAAAATGCAGGCCCACCTAATGTCGTGAGGCGTCAAAACAATCCATAAATCCAACATTTAATGATTGTGTTAAATTATAGAATTTTTTTGCAATACGGGTGGTATTAAATCAACTCAAATCAGCGTTATGACTGCAGGAAAATCGACACTTGCATTACCCCATGCACGATATTATTACAAAACAATCCATGTCGCTTGATTTTAGAGGCCTGCAATTCAAAACTACTTTGCCTTTTGCGTGGGCATCCCATTATGATAAAAATAAAAATAGGAAGAATTTTTCCTCATGCTCCCCCGGCCGCGGAGTCTGTGGGTATCAAGTTACGCCGCTGTAATCAATTTGAACCAAAGGCCGATTTACCCTTATCAGTAGTGGCTGAACTGTATAGAAATATCCCAGAAATAGAAGACGTCGACCCTGACGATTTTTTAAACATTGACTAAGAAATAATCGTGGAAGATGATGTAACCGAAATTTCAGGTGAATCAGCTGTCGTTGATGTGCAGTTGGGAGAATTAGAAAACGATGGCGACTTAGAAATTTGTGAGAATGTAATCAAGACCTACACAGAAGAATTAACAGTGAAAAATTTTAAATGCTTTGCTCAAGAAAGTAATGACTTGAAAGCATTCAAACTGTCAAAATATTTAGAAATACTTGTGGAAAGTATAATAAGCAGACAGAAAAAACGAGTATTTTAGATTTTGTAACAACTATTACATAACTTTGTTTCAATTATTTTATTAGTCTTATCTGTATTGTTAGCGCGTATGGTATACCTTTGCATAATACAACTTTTTTAAACATAAAAATGGATTTTTCCCTTAAGCGGACGCCTCTAATAACCGGACAAAAACTTTGGCACCGTGCGTGTCCGCTTATGGGAAATTTCACTGTATTTACTACTCAGGAGAACCACACAACCAAAGAGCGATGAGAGTGGTAGAAATAATCGTAAGCACAGAAATGGAAAAAAGAGTAATCAAATATGAAGCAATATCATCCCGAATTATAACAATATATTTAGAACTAAAAGAAATGATAGTAATAATGCAAATAATGGGTGATCCAACGGTTAGCGTGGATGTTGATTGTCGCTATCTAACATATATCGCAATATCCATGAAAAAATTTGTTGACAAACGTCAGTTTAGACTTTGGCAATTGCAACAATGGAGTTTTTTTTCCAACCGCGCAACGAGTAAAAGTTATTCAAACGTACTACGAAAATGATCGTTCCATCAAAAAGACATTTCGTAAAATTCGAGACTACCTCGGTCAAAATAATCGTCCTAGTGAGTCGGGAATCCGTGGAATAATGCGACGATTTGAAGAAACTGGATCGGTGGAAGGTTGTAAAAAGTATCGGCATCCTCGTACAGCTCGTTCAAATGAAAACATCGCTGCCGTGAGTGTTAATGTGCGTGAACAACCAAAAACTTCAATCCACCACCGGGGACAACAACTACGCATGACCTATGGCACTATGCAACGGATTTTAACGAAGGATCTTGGTTTACATCCTTACAAAATCCAATTAACCCAGCAACTCAAGCCGTTGGACCATTTACAACGCCATAGATTCGTTAATTGGGTTCTGCAGAGAGGAAATGAAATTTCATCAAAAATCATATTCAGCGACGAGGCTCATTTTCACATCGGTGGATATGTAAATAAGCAGAATTGTAGAATTTGGGTCTCGGAGAACCTTCATGTGGTTTTTGAACAAGCAATGCATCCACTCAAAGTAACTGTTTGGTGCGCTTTATGGGCCAATGGCATTATTGGACCATACTTCTTTGAAGATGCCGATGGAGCTACTGTTACTGTTAATTCCGAGCGTTACCGTAACATGCTAAGAGAATTTTTGTGGCCTAAATTGAATGAAATGGATGTGAATGGGTTCTGGTTTCAACAAGATGGCGTAACATCTCATACAAGTCATGAAACGATCGCCTTATTGCGCTCGAAGTTCGATGATCGCATCATTTCCAGAAACTCTGAGGTGAATTGGCCCCCAAGATCCTGTGATCTTACTCCCTTAGATTATTTTCTTTGGGGGTATTTAAAGAATAAAGTGTACACTAATAACCCACAAACACTTCACCAGCTGAAAGACAACATTCGAGCTGCATTAGATGCCATTGATCTACTTTTATTGCGAAAAGTTATCGAAAATTTTGACTTTCGAATAACCTCCTGTCAACGAAGCCGTGGAGGTCATCTGAATGATATTATTTTTCATACATAATTGCTACATATTAAACCTTTTGCTACAATAAATATTTCTGGCGTAAGTTTATAAAATGAATTTTTATTTGATGACAAAATCCACGCTAACTGTTGGATCACCCGTTATATGGGCCAATAGAAGGAACTATAAAATGAATTTTTATTTGATGACAAAATCCACGCTAACTGTTGGATCACCCGTTATATGGGCCAATAGAAGGAACAGCGGAAGAAGAAGTGCTGAAATTCTACGCAGAACTATAATACGAAATAGATAAAATAAGAAAACAATATCTGAAAATTATAATAATTGGTGACTGGAATGCAAGAGTGGGAAGAGATGTCAATAGAGAGGATGGAAGCTTAGGAAGATTTGGAGAGGAAACGTTAAATAGAAATGGCAAGAAGATGCTAGATTTCTGTCAATCAAACGAACTGATTATTTGAAATATGTTTTGGGAACAGAATGAGGAAGAAAAACACATTTTCGTGGCAGAGGAGAGAAATTCAAAAAGCCTGATCAACTATACAGGGTGTTAACAATTTTATTAGACAAGTCATAACTTCTAGAGTATTAGGTATATCAAAATGAGATTTGGTATGGACAAATGGTATAGGGGGAGGAGAGTTTTCGCATATTTTTCGCTTTCTGGTCACTTCCGGTTTTACCGGAAATGGCTCCGGTTTCGAATTTTCAAATGGAACATCCTGTATATTTTTATATTTTTGGATTTCTGAGACAATTCTCGATCAGAATGTGACATTTTAGACATTTTTTAAGCCTACTTGATTTTTTTAGAGACACTTTTAGTATTGCATCTAGGTGGCCATGATTGGACGCAAACTAATCTAAGGACCTCAGGTGATGTCAGAAAATTACAATCGCAAAGTTTTAGTGATTAGTATGATAGATAGGAATAAGACAAGTTGACAAAATAACATTTTCGTGTCTAACTATTTTTTTTAAATGGCGACCCTTTTTTGACAAGCACTTTCCAAAAAGAGGATATTTTGGCCAATCTTACGATACTAATTTATTTGCGATTGGATTAAAAATAAGCTCATAAATTAAATATTTCTCAGCAAAATACTGGATAATAATTTATTTTCTGTTGTCAAGTGTGCCATGGATAGCCAAGATGCATAATACCTATCCTCTCCCTATACCATTTAGCTACGAGTATACCAAATCTCATTTTGATACACCTAATACTCTAGAAGTTATGACTTGTCTAATAAATTCGTTGACACCCGGTATAGTATACACCAAAAACCTCAAACAAGCAACAGAAAACATACAGACAGAAATAGAACCAGAACTTTCGACAAATCACAGGATGGTCACAGCAGCAATAAAAGAACGCATAGAAAAGACAGACGAGAGACAGAAATATTACAAAATAAACATTAAAAGATTAAAAGAGAAAAACATCCAAGAGAGATACAGAAGAGAAACTGATCAGAAATTGAAAAGCTTGGAGATCTTGAAGGAAAAATGGATCCTAGAAGAAAGGTGGACCACATTCAAAGCCACAAAAAAGAACAAAGTGGTGGAGCGAGGAGGTAAGAATAGAGATTAAAAAGAAAAAAAGAGCATGGAGGAGATACCTGGAGACAGAATGAACAGGACAAGGAAGATTACATCAAATTGAGTAAAGGCGTCAAGAAAACGGTTAAAAACGCAAAGAGAAGAAGCTGAGAAGAATTCAGAAACGAACTGCAAGAAAACTACACAACGAATAACAGAGGATTCTGGGCCAAAATAAGAGTGATGAAAGATGAGAAAAGATCAGAAATTAGAAGAATCAAAGACAAAGAAAATAAGCTACAGACCAAAATAAACGACATCCTAAGGGTATGGAAGGAATATTACGAGGACAAATTTAACTCACAACAGATAGAGAAGAACAAAATAAAGATCAACAAGAAGAACAAGGAGAAGAGGCACCAAAGATAGAAAACATAAGAAGGGAAGAAGTAGAAGTGATAAGTAAAGTAAAAATAGGAAAAGCTGGGGGTGAAGATAAAATAGATCCTGAAATGATGAAACAAACAACAATAGGATATCAAAATCTGGAACCAGTTAAAATTGACACTTTATTGTATGCAGATGTCATAGTACTGATAGCAGACTCCAAGATGAATATGCAAAGGTTAACAGACATATGGACGGAAGAGATAGAGGATTTAAAAATGGAAATAAACATAGAAATAATGTTCATAAATGAGAAAGAATCGGATATCACACAAATAAAATGCAATAACATAAACATAGAGACAGTAACAATATTTAATTATTTGGGAAGCATCATAACAGATGATGGAAGCACAGACATAGAATTAGCAAGTGGGATGAGCAGATCAAATAAACTATATTATGCTCTAAAATCAAAGCTTGAGAAAAAAGAAAAAAATATAAACGCAAAATAACCTTATTCGGCTAATAAATTCGTACAGGTTAACTTTAATTTGTTGTTAAAGTAAACAAAAGCGCATCAAAACGTTAATGCTTATGACTAGACATTGGATTTTAGGAAAAATGCCTTTTCTTTAAAATTACAGGTAAAAATAAAATTACAAAAAAACAATAATTTTGAGCCCTATTTATTTTTGCCTAAATGCCCTATTTCTTGTATTTTAAGGAAAAATGCCTTTTTTAGCGTTTAATTGCCTTTTTATTGTTTAGGTGCCTATATTTCCGCCTAAAATGCTTAATTTCTTGATTTTTAATTTTTTTGCAAAATCTTTCTGATTTGAATTTACCGCTGAGTCGATAACTTAACTAATCGAATCGATGCCACACCCGGTGGATGACGCGCCTGAGCCTATACCCGAGCCTGTGCGGGTGCGTTAGTTTAGCGTCTATGTATACCATAAAATCGGTGGTCTCTTTCTTTGTATCTTTGTTTGCTATCTCCTCCGAAGATACTGGACCGATTAAAGTGTATGATAGCTTAAAATTTTGCTAATTTTTAGACAGATCGTAGACTGGTTTTTATTTTAAAAAAAAGTACGAAAAAGTCAAGTAAAATTAAATTATATTTAATTTAATTAAATCGTCAAATTAGCGAAGCGATGCGTAGCTCGGGTGATTCACTGGTTTGTTATAAAATTTGATAGTACAATAATGCCGAAACAGGTGAAATCGTCACTTTCCTCGAAAATTGAGAGTTGGATCAAAAATAAAACCTATTTTAAACCAGATGGAAAATTCTTGTTTTTCTTGGCTTGTAGTTGCATTGAGGTTAGGTATACATTGTTAAAATGTTATGTCAATGTTTGTCAATAATTTGCGATGTGGAGCGCAGTTTTTCTACATAGGTATAAGAACATATTAACTCAGAAAAGACATAAACTTAAACCAGAAAATTTAGAACAGTTGATAGTTTGCAATTTAACAGCCATTTAATAATTTTTAAAAAATGTGTTAAGCATTTTTATTGGAATTTATTTTCACTGTAAGTTGATTTCTGAAAGTTTAATGTTTGTGTTATTTATATGTGAAAAATAAATTTAGCCTTTTTTTGTCTATTTCTTGTTTTTATGTGCCTGTTTATCAATGTTCTTGGCTTAAATGCCTACTTATTTTAGGGATTTTAGTGCCTAAAAGTCTGACCTCTACTTATAACATTTTATTCATTAGTAAACAATTTTTGATGCGCTTTTGTTTATTGGCCTATTAGTTTACTCCACAAATAGTTGTCTAATGATTTATTGATCATGTATAATACTGGTCATTACGGCCATTAAACAAATTAATTAATTAAATACTATGATTGATGAATACTAACTTACAGTAAACATAATGGGATTTCTTGTTAATGTATATTAGATGCAGTAATAATCTTCAAGCTTTCTCGTCTTTAATTTATATCGTGTGTTTAAAAATAAACTCACTCGCAGCATACCATGATCAAATTGAAGTTTGCCATAACTTGATAGATACCCATTGAAGCAAATGAACTAGCAGAAGTCAGAGAGAACTAAATTACATCTTGATCTTGGTCTTCTAAGTTTCTGAAAATAATATTGTAAACTATTTTCCTAAAAATATACAAAACACTTAATAAAAACAATTTTTATTCACTGTTATGATTAATACAGTTGTGTAAATGCCATCTTATCTTTGTTTTGGCTTGATACGAATAAAGTTAATACTAAATAATTTATTTATTTTTTATTTATTACAAGTATGGACGGACTCAAAGTCCTTTTACAGAAAAAAAAAATGAAAAATAACATAACATTAATTCCGACGATAGTGATGACATGGCTCATTCACTCAAAAACAAAAATAGTACTCCTCGCTGCGTTACAAAAGTGACTCAAACTAGGATCTAAAATATCACATGAGAGATCATTACACATGGCACATATACGGGTTAGAGGATTGTTTAAGGTGTAGCACGACGTATCAGTTGACAAGGCAAAGGTGGTGAATGATCTCGAGGGCCGTGAAGGCACCTTGAACATCAATTGACTCAAAAGAAGGGGGCAGTCCAGTTGTCCATTTACTAATTTGTAAAGAAAAAGCAGATCGGAATATTTCCTCAGGGACTCGAGTGAGGGAATTTGTACCGTTATAGATATTTCTTGATAGTTGTGATCGCAAAATGGGTCTTGCAATCCCAGTCTCGTCGCTGCAATTCTAAAAAATTTATGTTGGACCGTCTCCAGCCGATCAATGTACACTTTAAAGTTTGGAGACCACACTATTGAGCCGAACATTAATAAGGGTCGCACAATCATAACATACAAAGTCTTAATAGTAGAAACAGACCTGAGTTCAAAGCAAACTCTGCTAATAAACCCCAAAAGTTGATTTGCTTTATTAACTGTGAAATCTATTTGTTGCGAGAAAGACAGTTTAGAATCGAAGATTACCCCAAGATCGCGGATAGTAAATACTCGAGCTAAGGACACCGAGTTTATTTTATAGTCCTCAGACAAGGGAGCTCTGGCACGGGAGAAAAATATACATTTACATTTCTCTGGATTTAAGTTTAGATCATTTCTCTCACACCAGGTTGCAAACCGATCTAATGCCCTCTGCAAAACTACAGTGTCCTCGTCGGCCTCTATACGTTTGAAGATTTTACAGTCGTCAGCAAATAGCAACACTTCTACGTCTTTCAGAACTAATGCAGATCATTAATGAACATGATAAATAGCAAGGGACCCAGGTGTGATCCCTGTGGTACTCCTGAATAAACCGTAATTTCCCTTGAACATATATTGAAAACCCTAACATATTGCACTCTGTTAGTTAAATAATTACGGAACCACTCTAATAAAGAGCCCGATATTCCAAAAGTATGTAGTTTAGCGAACAGTAAGGAGTGATTCACCGAATCGAATGCTTTGCTAAAATCAGTATAGATGCTGTCTACTTAATGTTTACTTTTTAAAGAGTCAAGTATATATTGAGTGTAGTACACCAAGTTCGCATCTATACTTCTTTCATTCATAAATCCGAATTGCCTATCCGTAAGATGAGGACAAATAATTCCTTTTAATTTATCTATTAACAAGGATTCAAATAACTTCGGAATTACGCTCAATATCGAAATAGGTCTATAATTGGTAATATCGTTTCTATCCCCGGACTTATGGATAGGGGTAATGTATGATGCCTTCCATTCAGTAGGAAACGAACCTTCAGACAGCGATTTATCGAATAAAATTTTCAATATCTGAGCAAAGATAAAATTTGAGTTTTTGAGTAGAATAGGAGGAATACCATCCATAATAACTAGATTTTTTATCTTTCCTTCCAAGGCCTGTCCTAAATGAGTTTTTTTTTGGAACACACGATTTTAAGAATATTAAGATTAAACATGTAGAATATTGATAAATAAATTTAGATTTTTCGTAAATTGTAATCAAGTGTAATAAGAGGTGAGATTGTAACTTGCGAGCTATGTTTAATTCAAATTTGTTTTTTGATCACCGGTTTCGTGAGCACGTGGATGCTCATTTTAGTTCAGCCAGTTATTTTACCTCACTGTAGACTTCGTAACCGTAGAATAAGATAAAATCCGACTTTATTTAATGTGATCTTTCTTTTTTTAAATGAAGTCAGACTGACATTATGTTGGCACCACTGCTATTTTTCACATTTTTTTTTAAATTTGACAGTGCAGATGTCAAGTAAGTGGACTATACATCTTGTGAATTGCGTGTATGTAATAGTATAATTCAGATCTTGCTTTATTACAGCTTGGTGGAGTGGAGGAAATGAAAAAAGAGAAACCGCTACATCCTCTAGATATAGATGCATATTGGCTTCAGCGTCAACTATCAAAAATTTATGATGACGCCATGGTATCTCAAGCTAAAGCTGGAGAAGTGCTCGGTGTTCTGCGAGATGCCAATGATGACAGAGAATGTGAAAATCAACTTGTTCTTCTGCTTGGATATGATTGCTTTGAATTCATAAAACAACTGAAAAAATATAGGCAAATGAGTGAGTATAGACATTATAAGTATTATATGGTATTTTTTTCGAATGTACAACGGCCATTTCTATAGATATTTTCAAATTTCTCTTATTAGCTCAAGCATGGCCTGCTGAATTGTGTGACAAACGTCACTTTATACGGCCTGGCCATATGTGAAGTTTTGCAATTCTCCGCAGAGCGCTGGATACCCATGAACAGGAATCAATTGTCACGTTGATTACGATGCGAAAATTTATTAAACTTTCCGCCGTTTCTTAAAATTTCACATTAATAATATAACCCTCTTGTGTACCTTCTACGTTTGGTTTTCTATTGAGGCATAGCTGAAACCAGCAATCATGCTAAAGCGGCAAGAGCACTTTCAGCTCGAAATATACATACTATTTTTTCGATGGCTGAACATATTTTTAAGGCAAAAATAATCATATTTCATTTTATTAGAAATATTAATTGACAGTAAATTTAAAATTACTCGTGTAGTCTATGACACGTGACGCTATTATTTAAACAAATGACGAGCGTTATCAAGGTAATATTCTGACGTGGCTAGCTATTTTGCTCATGCAAAAACCCAAAACGCTCGGTGAGCAGCATTGTGGTGAAAACGCACGCTCAGTGACGAATGTCAACTTTCTGTTGTCAAATGACAGTGAGAAAAAACTACTTTCAATGTCAGTCGTCGAAAAAAAATTTTTTTAAACAATTTTGTTTTGACAGCGGCTATCATTTAAATGTCATTGTGGGTATGCGGTTTCAAAACGCCCAAAATTGGCATTTTAATGAATATAATGAAACAACTTAGTCATTTTTTTAATAATAGCTGCTTTTAGTCACTGAAAACAATTACATAAAGATAAAGTACATCAAAAGCTGCTATATAAAATATTTTATCTACTTTGTGTTCGTACTGAGGCTATTACAATACTCGTTTGCGTGTTGTAATAGACAAAAAGCGACGCTATAATAAAAATACTATAAACAGAGTCATTAATTTTTTTAACGTTGGCAACCGTGGGTACTTTGCTCTGGGTACATATCGTGCTGTCAATAGCCGGCGTTATTGTACCGCACACATGTTGCCAACTGTCGCAAAATTTCCCAGATTTTGAAATTTAATCTGATTTGTGTATCGAGCGACGGACTGACAAATCATTCTGGTAGATCCAAGTTTCGTCAAGATTCACGAATATAAAATTTTCAAGGGTAATACCACAAGAGGTGAAAATTTTTTGAGAGTTTTTTTTGTTCACATGTAAATTATTGCGTTTAAATTTCTCGAAACCAAAACTGCATTAAAAATTCACACTTGATAAATCATTTTATTTTTTTAAGAATATTAAAACCACGGCCTACTGAATTGTGTGACAAATGTCACTTTATACAGCCTGAGCATATGTGAACTTTTGCGATTCTCCACAGAGCGCTGCATACCCACGAGCGGAACGTTCAAGTTTGCCATGTTACCATGTTGACTACGATGTAAATATTTGATTAAACTCGCCGACGTTAGTTAAATTTGAAAATAATGATATAACCTTCCCGTACGCCATGCGTATGAGAGGAGGCTCTCAAGATGCGACTGATGCTCAAGCCGCACACAATGCCATTATCCCTCGCCCGGCGGAAATAATTTCAGTTACTCGGAGTGCGAAAATGGGTCTCTAGTGACCCGGATCAAATTCAATTTTTTAAAATTAGTTTTAAAGCACCACAATATCTGTTTTTCTATTACATACTTGCACATGATAATATAATTATAAAACTTTTATTTTTATTGACTTGCAGATTAAAAAATTCTTCATATTCTGCGTCACTTTTATCGCTGCCACTGTCCTCATCAGACAAAAAATGAAAGTCGTTTTCATCATCATCACGCACTAGTTCGTCGAACAATTGTTCCGTAAGGGGAATTTTATTAGGATCCATTCTTTTTGCCTATTATTTTACACAGTGTTATTATACTCCAGAAAACAAGAAAAAAAACAATGGAGCGCGAAACACGGAAACCGGGTCTCAAGTGACCCGAGCGGATTATCTCAGGTATACCAAGACATTTTTCCACGAAATTTATTCTACAGCATCTCCATAACAGCTTGGAGGAATACGCAAACACCCAAAGCAGTATATTGGAAAACGGTAGAATAATTTAAAAAAAAAGAAAGTCCGGATCACTTGAGACCCGGTTTCCGCAGTCTGAGGGTGAAAAAATAGTGCAATGCGAGCTGGTAAAAACATCAGATTCGGTAAATGTATTTGCTGACTGCAGCTATAAGTGTATCGCCGGTCACATTACAGAGGAATCCAGTGAAGCACCTTAACAAGCCTACGTCTAAGCTCAGCGGTAGGGTTACTTCAATGGCGTCGGTTTCGGAAGAGGAGGGTGGGCGTTACCTTCAGCTAGACACTGGATTTGATTGGAACAAAGTTTATTATATTTACACTAACTAACATACAAATAAGCTTATAACTAGGTAACATATATGTACAGAAAAAGAAAAGAAAATGGCGGATTGGCATCCGCAGTTGGAAGCTGGGGTGGTCCTTCGGAGGCGGTGCCGGCGGCTTCCTCCTGCGGTTGCAGCGGCGGCGGTGGCGACTGGCGACGGGGCGGCGGGCTGTGAGCAGCGGCGGCGGCAACGTCGGCGGCAGTGCTGATCTCCTTTGGCGGAGGCGGCGGCTGGCGGCTTCCTTCGGCGGTTGCAGCGTCGGCGGTGGCGACTGGCGACGGGGCGGCGGGCTGTGAGCAGCGGCGGCGGCAACGTCGGCGGCAGTGCTGATCTCCTTTGGCGGAGGCGGCGGCTGGCGGCTTCCTTCGGCGGTTGCAGCGGCGGCGGTGGCGACTGGCGACGGGGCGGCGGGCTGTGAGCAGCGGCGGCGGCAACGTCAGCGGCAGTGCTGATCTCCTTTGGCGGAGGCGGCGGCTGGCGGCTTCCTTCTGCGGTTGCAGCGGCGGCGGTGGCGACTGGCGACGGGGCGGCGGGCTGTGAGCAGCGGCGGCGGCAACGTCGGCGGCAGTGCTGATCTCCTTTGGCGGAGGCGGCGGCTGGCGGCTTCCTTCTGCGGTTGCAGCGGCGGCGGTGGCGACGGGGCGGCGGGCTGTGAGCAGCGGCGGCGGCAACGTCGGCGGCAGTGCTGATCTCCTTTGGCGGAGGCGGCGGCTGGCGGCTTCCTTCTGCGGTTGCAGCGTCGGCGGTGGCGACTGGCGACTGGCGACGGGGCGGCGGGCTGTGAGCAGCGGCGGCGGCAACGTCGGCGGCAGTGCTGATCTCCTTTGGCGGAGGCGGCGGCTGGCGGCTTCCTTCGGCGGTTGCAGCGTCGGCGGTGGCGACTGGCGACGGGGCGGCGGGCTGTGAGCAGCGGCGGCGGCAACGTCGGCGGCAGTGCTGATCTCCTTTGGCGGAGGCGGCGGCTGGCGGCTTCCTTCTGCGGTTGCAGCGTTGGCGACTGGCGACGGGGCGGCGGGCTGTGAGCAGCGGCGGCGGCAACGTCGGCGGCAGTGCTGATCTCCTCGGCGGAGGCGGCGGTTGGCGGAAGTGGCTCGAGTTCCCAAACTTTTCCGAAGACGGCAGGCAGCAGAGTCCAATGCGTAGGATTGGCCCTAAGTCCACGTAGGTGATAGGCTCTGGAGAGGGCTGGAGCTGGTAGATCCTTGGAAGGCGGGAGCTGCTAGCTGGGTTGAGTCCTAGAAGGCTGGAGGTCCTGGAGAAGCTTCTAAGGCTGGAGTTGAGTCCTGGAGCTGAAGTGGCTGCTGGTGGACTCTCCTGGATTGAGTGGATGCTGCTGGAAGGCTGGATGGTCCGGAAGAGGCTTCTTGTTGGTTGGACTCTCCGGGGTTGAGTAATTTCCTACTGCCAGCGTCTGACTATTTAAAGGAGCCAGTCCTTTGTCAAACGCGATCTCGCAGCTCATTGGTCGAAGTAGAAGGGATGATTTGCCCGTTTTCGATATATTTCGGATTATAGCGGTTAATTGAGCGGCGCGATCAATTATCGACTTGATTTGAGTCGCAATCAATAGTCGTTGAAATGTCGATTCTAACGACACCCAATTTGCTAGGTTTTGGTAAAGATTAGTTCAACTTGGAATTTTTAATTCCGTGTTCGGCGTAAAACTTAATTAAGCATTACTCTTATGGCGTATGTTAATACGTTTATTATGCTTCGATCGGTTGCGCGCTATTTTTACAGGAATTTTGAGACTATTCACGCCTTCCTGTGATGCTTCCTTCCGCTAATTAAAATTTAATTTGTAATTTTGCATCCTTGCCCGCTGTACTCGGTCGTGGCCCTGATTTCTTCGTTACAAAATGCTTTTCCCCGGGCCGCGGTGTATGCTGAATTTCGGCCGCTCCGCCCGCATGCATTCGCTGGCTGATGGAAAAATTCGTTTTTCTCGATCTGCCTGGGTGCTAGAAACTTGGGATTGATTTTATCAGGTGGCGGCTTATTCCTCCTATCGGCAGGTATCCTTATGTGGGATTAAAACAGAGCGCACTCTGTTTTAAGAGCGTTTTAGTGAAAATTTCTTAATTCAATCTGCAAACATTCGTGAGGCGTATTTCGCTTGCTGTCACCTTTCTTGGCCGGCCGGTTCCAATAAAGTTTATGGTTGCAATCTTGCTGCACTTTAGAAATTCGTTGTAATTGCACTTATTTTTATGATTTTAGGGTTTTGAAAAATACTTTTGCGTAGGATCGCGGCGGTTTGTTAAGCAGATGTAATATTCTTTGTTCTTCTGGCGCCTTTCGGGCGGCGTACGTTTCCTTTGTTTTTTCGATCTGTTTAACGGTTCATATCAATTCCCCCCTCCTTTGGCGTCCGCGATCCGGGCACAAAAAGGTTAGGGAGAGAAGGGGCGGAGTTGGTCTGCGTGAATTTTGAGGGCCTGTTGTCCTCTTTGGATCCTATAGATGCTTGGGCCAAGTTGGTCCAAGATTTGGTGGGGTCCACTCCATTTTGGTTGGAATCCTGCATGGATCCCAGCGGTGGCGTTCGAGAGAGGGTGATTTTTTACCATTACCAGCTGATGACGTTGAAAAGTGGGGCCGCTGGTGTCTGGTGTTTCCGGGTGTTGAGCGATGGCTCGGTTTCGGATGCCCTCGTCTCGTTCGGCGCGGTTGTGTGTCCGCGGTTCGTGGGGCCTTTGTGGCGGTTGCATATGTTGCCGGAATCTCCACTCCCCAGGGCGGTCCAACTCCTTTCCGTACATTGCGTGGGCCGGAGAACACGCTAAGGCAGTGTTATGGCGATTCCGCAGGCTGAATAGGGTTGCAGGCAGGTGCTTGTCCCACTCGCGGTGGTTCCTTCCTTGCAGGTGCAGGCGGAGTCCTTTTTTTATTTCCTGGTTCCTTCGCTCTGTTGGGTTCGCCCGGGGGTGATAAATGGCGGTCGTCCATGGCTGGATATCCCACTGCTGGCAAGCTCGCATCCATTATTCGCTAATGAATTGGCGTCCGTTATCGGTCAGCATGGCGCTCGGGTATCCCAGGCGGGGAAAAACCTCATTTCGCAAGGTGCGGATGATGATGGGGGCGGTGGCTTTGGCTAGAGCGAAGGCTTCTGTCCACCGGGTGAAGAGGTCGGTTATTACCAGGATGAACTTTTTCCCAGTGGCTGATGAGATGTAGGGGCCCATGAGGTCGAGTGCAATCATGTCCCACGCTCGGTTGGGTTGGTGCGGCCTCAGGGTGGCTTTGGCTTGATGGCGGCCCTTCTTGCATCTCAAGCAGAGCAGGCATTGGCGGACGTAGTTCCGGACATCTTCTCGTACATGCGTCCAATGGAAGTGCGTAAGGATGGCCCGCGTCGTTTCGGCGATGCCGGGGTGTCCTGCCAGGTCTTGGTCATGGTATTGGTAGATAACCTTTGGCCGGCTTTCTTCCGGAACAAACAGGCGCGGACCCTGCTCCGTTCGGCGATAGAGCAACCCATCCTCTATATGGTATTGTTCTTGTACGGCTAAGAGATCCGGGGTTGGGTCCTCGGCGAAGTAGCTTTGGTGCCATGAGTTGACTAACTCTTGACAGTAATTATCCTGTCTTTGGTCCTGTGCAATGGTCTCCCATAAAGTTTCTTCGACTGCGTCCAGTAGGCTTAGGGATGGCTTGCCTGGTGGCTCCGTGACGGTAGCATGGTTGCTTGCCCGTTGATACCTCGGTGAGTCCTCACCGTCTGGTGTTTGGCTGCTGGCCGCATAATTTCCTGTAGCGGGTTCCTGGAACCTGGGAAATCCTTTCTTAGCGGGTTGGCTGGCCGTTACACGTTTTTGGGCGAAGCGCTTGTTGTGAATGGGAGGTAGCAGTACTGTCGGGTCATCCCACACTGCTTCGGCCGGCTGTCCAGTCGGCTGTCGAGATAGCGCGTCCGGCAACTCGTTGTGCTTTCCGGGGCAATGTTCGATTGTGAATTGGAACTCCTGTAGCAGGAGAGCCCAACGGGTGAGTTTAGCTCGCTGGTCCTTCAAGGTGTTGAGCCAGGTGAGGGCGCGGTTATCGGTCCGGAGGGTGAACTGCCTGCCTTCTAAGTAGGGTCGATATTTTTTTATCGCCCATACGGCGGCTAGGCACTCTTGTTCGTTGGAGTGATAACGCTGTTCGGCTGGCAGGAACCGGGTGCTGGCGTAGGAGATGACGTCTCGACCTCCATCGGGACGTTCCTGGTAGAGCACGGCGGCGATGCCAAATTTGCTGGCGTCTGTTTGTAAAATGAAGGGGCGAGAAGCATCGGGTCGGGCTAACTTCAGCGGTGTCTGAAACAGTTGTTTCACTTGTTGAAATGCTTGCTGAACGTCTGGGGTCCAAGTCCAGCGCTTTTTAGTGCTTAGTAGGTCGGTGAGAGGGGCCGCAACGTCGGCGAATCGGGGAATGTACTCGCGTAGCCAATTGCATATGCCTAGGAACTGTCGTAACCCCTTTCGGTTAGTAGGGGGCGGGGCGTTGGTGACCTGCTGTACGTGACCTGGTTGAGGTTCGTTTCCCTCTGGGCCAACGATATGCCCTAGGTAGTGCAGTTTGGATTTCCCGAAGTGGCATTTTTCTGGCGAGCATATGAGCCCATGTTCCTGTAGTCGTTCGAAGACCTTGCGGAGGTGTTGTAGGTGCTGCTCCCATGATTCGGAGTAGATGATGATGTCATCTAAATACACGAGGCAGAATTTATGGAGGTACCCCACCAGTACTTCCCGGGCCATCAGCCTTTGAAAGGTCATTGGTGCCGTCTTGAGCCCGAATGGCATGACTCGAAATTGATAGGCTGCGCCATCCGGAGTTGTGAACGCGGTGTAGGGTTTGGCTTGGGGATGTAAACTTATCTGCCAGTACCCCGACTTTAAGTCAAGTGAGGAGAAAATGCTCGCTGAACCTAGATCTTTGATGGTTTCGTGGATCAAGGGTAGCACCGCCGGCTCATTGATGGTGGCTTCGTTTAGCCTACGAAAGTCTAAACAGAACCGGGGCGTAGAATCCTTTTTCTCCACGATGACGATTGGCGAGTTATGTGGTGACTGGCTAGGCTCGATGAAACCGCGTGCCAGCATCTCTTCTACTTGCTCGGCGATGATCTTCTTTTTTGTTTCGGAATATCGGTAATTTGGGCTGCGTATAGGGGCATCGGTTTTTACATGAATCTCGTGCTGCAGGGTGCGCGTAGGTGGCGCCGAGGGCCTCCAAATTTCGGGGAAGTCTTCTAGTAGCTGATAGAGGTTGTGTTCCTGCTCGCGAGGGAAGTCATGCTTCAACTGGGGAAGTTCCATCGGGTCATTCGCTGGACGCGGGTCGTGTTGCTCGACCAGGCAATGAGTGGTTTCTCGGGTCCTCACGCCGTGGTGTATGCAACGCCGTGCGAAATCAAAGGTAGCCTCGTGTTCCGTAAGCCATGGTAGACCGAGAATGATGTCCTCCCTTAAATCCTCTGCTATGATGCACTGTATGACGTAGTTATTTCTACCGATCTGCATTTCCAAGCTTGTTTCTCCTCGTAGGGTCAGGGTTGCCTGTTCTTTGGCCATTTTGGCCGTTCTTTGTGCGTAGCTACCCGTCCCGGGGTGTTGCACTAGCTTGGCGCTAATGAAGTTATGCGTTGCCGCTGAGTCAATTAGGGCACGCATCTCCCGCTGTGATGACCCTAGGTTCACCATGATATACGGGAGGTTGTGGCAGTTGGCCGTACTTATTGTGGAGCATTGTGTTGGACCCTGGGCGGTGCTTCGGCCTCGACGCGCCCGGGCCTCCGCCAGTTTTCCGGCGGTGGTAGTTGTCTAGCTTCGGGGGCGTTCATGGGGGCTTCTCCTGTTGCCTGTGGTGCTGGCCGGTGGCGTCGTGGGCAATCCTTATTGAAGTGGCGTCCCGGGCAAAAATAGCAGCGGGGTAGATTGGGCTCGGCTGGCTCTCGCGGACGTGTCTCGCGGTTTGGCGTTGGTGCGCGGTCGTCCATGTCTTTCTCAATTGCAGCCACCTTGTCCAACAGTTCCTCAATGGTTTCTGGCACAGCGACACGTAGATAAGGCCGAAGGGCCGGTTTTAATAGCTCTATCATTACGGGAATGCTGGCTCCCACTGACTGTTCGGTGTCCAGTCGGCGTATCAGTTGTATTTTGCGAAGAAGGAAGAGTTCGCCGTTTTCCTTTTGTCCCTGTTTTTGTCCGTAGAGCTGTGTCTTCAAGGAGGCTCGTACATCTGCGCTGTCGAATTTTTTTAAGAGCCTTTCTTCAAATTCATTCCATGAGAGTGGAAGTGAAGCGTATGGTTTCCACCATTGGCTAGCCTTCCCCTGGAGACAGTTTGTGGCTACTTTCATTAGTTCCGTTGTAGTACATCCGCTTTGCGCATGGTAGCGGGCGCACTCTGCGATGAACTCTTGGGGGTGATCTAACTCCTCGCCTTTAAAGGTTGGTGGAAGATCGACTTTCTTGGGCACAGCCATTCGTCCCAAAATTGCCTGGAATTGTTCGTCGGTTAATGTGATCGTGGGTGCTGCTGGAGCTTGTTCTGGGCGCCACTGGGTGTTTTCTACCACTCCCAGAAGTGGTGCTGGTTGGTTGGTTCCTGCTGCTGTAGCTGCTAGGTTCGCAAGGTGGTGTGCCATTTGCTGTTGGTTGTCTTCGTTGACTTCCTGTCGCACTGGGCTGGGACTTGGAGGCGGTGTCCTTTGTCCACACGGGAATGAGGGTGCGCTGTCTTCTATTATTTCCGAACTGTTCAGACTTCCTCCTTGTCGCGGTGTCCGCTGAGGTTCCTCCATGATCCTTGGCGGAGTTGTCTCCATGTTTCCCTTCCTTCTTGACTTCACCATTGTAGTGGGCGTGACTTCCCTCTGGTGTCCACCAAAGGTTTGCCCCACGTTCCGGGCGACAATTAACAAGCCTACGTCTAAGCTCAGCGGTAGGGTTACTTCAATGGCGTCGGTTTCGGAAGAGGAGGGTGGGCGTTACCTTCAGCTAGACACTGGATTTGATTGGAACAAAGTTTGTTATATTTACACTAACTAACATACAAATAAGCTTATAACTAGGTAACATATATGTACAGAAAAAGAAAAGAAAATGGCGGATTGGCATCCGCAGTTGGAAGCTGGGGTGGTCCTTCGGAGGCGGTGCCGGCGGCTTCCTCCTGCGGTTGCAGCGGCGGCGGTGGCGACGGGGCGGCGGGCTGTGAGCAGCGGCGGCGGCAACGTCGGCGGCAGTGCTGATCTCCTTTGGCCGAGGCGGCGGCTGGCGGCTTCCTTCGGCGGTTGCAGCGTCGGCGGTGGCGACTGGCGACGGGGCGGCGGGCTGTGAGCAGCGGCGGCGGCAACGTCGGCGGCAGTGCTGATCTCCTTTGGCGGAGGCGGCGGCTGGCGGCTTCCTTCGGCGGTTGCAGCGGCGGCGGTGGCGACGGGGCGGCGGGCTGTGAGCAGCGGCGGCGGCAACGTCGGCGGCAGTGCTGATCTCCTTTGGCGGAGGCGGCGGCTGGCGGCTTCCTTCTGCGGTTGCAGCGTTGGCGACTGGCGACGGGGCGGCGGGCTGTGAGCAGCGGCGGCGGCAACGTCGGCGGCAGTGCTGATCTCCTCGGCGGAGGCGGCGGTTGGCGGAAGTGGCTCGAGTTCCCAAACTTTTCCGAAGACGGCAGGCAGCAGAGTCCAATGCGGAGGATTGGCCCTAAGTTCACATAGGTGATAGGCTCTGGAGAGGGCTGGAGCTGGTAGATCCTTGGAAGGCGGGAGCTGCTAGCTGGGTTGAGTCCTAGAAG
Source organism: Agriotes lineatus (assembly GCA_940337035.1). Lineage (NCBI taxonomy): Eukaryota > Metazoa > Arthropoda > Insecta > Coleoptera > Elateridae > Agriotes > Agriotes lineatus. The sequence continues at coordinate 24,419 of CALNHX010012271.1, forward strand.
GCTGGAGGTCCTGGAGAAGCTTCTAAGGCTGGAGTTGAGTCCTGGAGCTGAAGTGGCTGCTGGTGGACTCTCCTGGATTGAGTGGATGCTGCTGGAAGGCTGGATGGTCCTGAAGAGGCTTCTTGTTGGTTGGACTCTCCGGGGTTGAGTAATTTCCTACTGCCAGCGTCTGACTATTTAAAGGAGCCAGTCCTTTGTCAAACGCGATCTCGCAGCTCATTGGTCGAAGTAGAAGGGATGATTTGCCCGTTTTCGATATATTTCGGATTATAGCGGTTAATTGAGCGGCGCGATCAATTATCGACTTGATTTGAGTCGCAATCAATAGTCGTTGAAATGTCGATTCTAACGACACCCAATTTGCTAGGTTTTGGTAAAGATTAGTTCAACTTGGAATTTTTAATTCCGTGTTCGGCGTAAAACTTAATTAAGCATTACTCTTATGGCGTATGTTAATACGTTTATTATGCTTCGATCGGTTGCGCGCTATTTTTACAGGAATTTTGAGACTATTCACGCCTTCCTGTGATGCTTCCTTCCGCTAATTAAAATTTAATTTGTAATTTTGCATCCTTGCTCGCTGTACTCGGTCGTGGCCCTGATTTCTTCGTTACAAAATGCTTTTCCCCGGGCCGCGGTGTATGCTGAATTTCGGCCGCTCCGCCCGCATGCATTCGCTGGCTGATGGAAAAATTCATTTTTCTCGATCTGCCTGGGTGCTAGAAACTTGGGATTGATTTTATCAGGTGGCGGCTTATTCCTCCTATCGGCAGGTATCCTTATGTGGGATTAAAACAGAGCGCACTCTGTTTTAAGAGCGTTTTAGTGAAAATTTCTTAATTCAATCTGCAAACATTCGTGAGGCGTATTTCGCTTGCTGTCACCTTTCTTGGCCGGCCGGTTCCAATAAAGTTTATGGTTGCAATCTTGCTGCACTTTAGAAATTCGTTGTAATTGCACTTATTTTTATGATTTTAGGGTTTTGAAAAATACTTTTGCGTAGGATCGCGGCGGTTTGTTAAGCAGATGTAATATTCTTTGTTCTTCTGGCGCCTTTCGGGCGGCGTACGTTTCCTTTGTTTTTTCGATCTGTTTAACGGTTCATATTAACCTTACTATAAGCACGATCTTCCTGAAAATACTAAAGAAGCAATAGATGAACTTAAAAATGTGTCCACACACCTCGAATATGGAATTGTTTCTGCTTCAGTGGCATTTTTGAGTGGATATGTAATACAAACAGTTGAAAGAGTTAACTGTAATGTTTGCTTAGAATCTCTTTTAAGCACTTCTTCCTCAAATCCATTGTTAGCTCTTATACGGCTACATGATAAGGGAGCGTTGAAATACCCTACTAGATGATTTACAGCTTTAACAAATCAATTAATTGATCGGTAAAAATTCAGTATACGGTCTGGTCGTATTTTTTCTGTAAAAAAAAATTCATCAAGACCTAACAACTAACCTAAACCGCTCACCTGAACCGCCGAGAGTGCAACAACATTGCTTTGAACATTACGAGACGATAGCGGCACCCAATTGATCTAATTGTAAATATACTTCAGCATTTATCTAGACAATGCAATCCATCTAAAATAATAACTACGCTACTTCTTGAACCACTTGCCTCATCGGAATGTTTCATTTGTATGGATCACAGAGATAAAACCTCTGTAAAAATCCCTGATCAGTTACTCAAACCAATTTTAGCAAACATAGGAGCTACACGAACAGATTCAGCTACTGCGAATTCTTGGAGTTCAAAACCTCTCTCAAGAAAAATATTAAAACTGTAAATCTCTGAAATGTACGTACAGGATACT
>CALNHX010012272.1:0-26225 GCA_940337035.1 Agriotes lineatus
AGTTATAGATGACTTGTTGTAGTCTAATTCCTCCTGCCTTATAGATCTCGGCAGGTATACCGTCCTGATCTGTCGCTTTACCATTTCTCATATCCCTTATTGCTTCACGCACTTCAATAAATGTAGGTAGGTTGTCCAGGCCTTCTATGGGTTCTTTATCAGGTATTTCAGCTATAAAATTTAAGTCAGATGGGTTTTCCGAATTTAGTAAGTTTCTAAAATGTTCAAACCAACTATTCAAAATTTCTTCTTTTCCTGTGAGGCGGTTCCATCTAAGGATTTTAGTGTGTTTGTCTTACGTATTGTGGGTCCACACACTTCTTTGATTTTATCGTAAAATAGTCCAATTTGGTTTGTGTCAGCTAGGTGCTGCAGCTCAGAGGCTTTATTTTGCCACCATTCATTTTTCAGTGAACGAGTCACCGTTTTAAGCTCTGTATGTATTTGCTTTACTTTTTGCTTGAGTAAAACAGAGGATCTAACTTTTTCCCATCTTAATAGTGCTGTTCGATATTTGTAAATCAGTTCCGATAGTTGTTCATTGTTCTCATTGAACCAGTCTCTATGATTTTTCTTGGCAAATCCTAGACAATTTTTTGATACCTCGTAGAGTCCTTTAGTAAAGTTGGTCCATTCATATGGAGAGAATTCTTGATTGTTAGGTGTTGCATCGCAGAGTTTTTCTATCTCTTGCATAAAGTTTTCTTTTACTTCAGGTACCTAGTTCTAGTTTCTTTATGTCTAGCTTCTTTTTTGTGCTGTGGCTGTTTCTACTGAGATTACTGAGGTGTAGTCTAAGTTGTGGTCTATTATAGCCATTGTTTAGATCTAGGGTGCATCCATGTCGTCTTATATTCATTCTTTTGTCAAAACCAGGTATTAGTAATGCAAAGATCGTGCTGAGCACACAAAGTTAGAAGTCTAGTGCCATTCTCATTCTCATTACCTATTCCGTGTTTACCTAAGATGTTGGGCCAGGACAAGGAATTGGCACCAATTCGGGCATTAAAGTCACCCAAAAGAATAATTTTTTCGCTTTGTGGTATTCTGCACAGTAGTTCATCTAAATTGTCATAAAATTGGTTCTTAGTTTCGTATGGATAATCCATGGTTGGCATGTAGGCTCCTATTAGAATTAAATGTCTTTTATCCGTAAGTTACAATCGAAGTGTAATTATGCGATCATTGATACCAATGGGTAAATTAGTAAATTTTTTGGCTAGGGTATTTTTTATTGCAAAGCAGACTCCATTTTGTCTTTTTTGAGTGTTAGGGCGTCCATTCGAGTAAAATATGTATCCCGCTTTATTTTCAGTAAGTTGACCTTCCTCCGGGAAACGAGTTTCACTTAGCAGAGCTATGTCAATTCCGTATCTTTGTAGTTCATAGGCCACTATGGCTGTCTTTCTTTCTGGGAGGTTGCTGGTCTTATTGTCTTGTAGAGTGCGTACATTCCAAGTAGCGATTTGGAGTGAAGTTAGATCAAATTTCCTTTTCTTAATTCGACCACGTGTAAAGTTGATGTGCGAGCGATCGTGGTTACCACTCGCTGGGTTTTGTGCTGTTTTTAGGGCACCTTTTCTAGCCTCCTCCCCTGATTGAGGAAAGCAGCCCGTCCCTAAACAGGGCTGCTTTGTCTTCACTGGTGCTGCCGGACTTGCATTTTTACCTGGTAATGCCCGAACGACCACTCTCCTGTGACCGCCTTCGTGTAGACATTTGACTAGGTGCAGGAACATCAAACCTTTCCCCGTCGCCATTTGTCCATCGTCAAAGGTCTTTTGTTTGGTCAAGTCCTTAAGAGTTTAGCAAGTTTCATAAGCGCGTGAGTATATTATAGTGGTTTGACAATTGCGCAGTTGTGGATCCACTCATTAGTCCTTGAATTTCTGGATCCAATGGGGCGGAGATCCGCCACGATTGGAGAGGTTTTTGGATGTAGTCTCTGGCCATCCAACAACTTTTGGTCCCATGTTAGTGCCCTCTGAGCCTTTAACATTGCTCTGCTATAAATGCGAAGTCTGCCAAAATTAGTATGCCTATCAACATGTTTTGCCTTCCATCCCATTTTATTCTTCATGCATGTATGTGGTACACATATTTTACATATATTTACACACAAATTTGTACGAGATTTGGGCATTATCAGTTTTCTACTGCTGCCTGTACATTAAATAAATAAATAAATAATAAATAATTTTTTTCTAATTTCAGGATTGCCTGCGCCACTCTATTTGTTTGCTGCGCCAAGTATAACAAGTTTTAAAGTTTTAAAGAAAAATGCCATTTTTAACAAATTAAAAAATTCAATTGATATTATTGAAATATATAAAACACAAATAATGTTTTATCTAAAATTAAACCTTTATTGTCATATTACTCTAATCTTCCTGTGGTCAAGGTATTTTTAGCTACACATGCACATGCTTAGTTCAGTCAATCTGTGGTTTTTAAAAGAAAAATAGTATAAAGTTATTTTTTCCTTATGAACTACTACATGTAGACGACAAGTGTCTAGCCAGAAGTCTCCATCCCTACTTCTCTTGCTTTCTCCCCCGCCTCAAGTAAAGTACCTTTTCTGTTTCAAACACGGCAAAACATCATTAAGAGAGATTGTTCATAATGTAAAATAATGAACCCGTGCAGATTTTCAAAAATCATTACTTTTGTGAAACCGAGTTTATTACAAGATCTGACATTTTATGGTCGTATACTAATACCTACTTTTTGCAGTATTTCAAGTAAGTACTTTATACCATAATATTAGGGTAGCAATATAGTTGAGCATATACTTAGTCTGAATGTTATAAAAAATGTGTTTGCCAGTTAGGCTATATTATATTTAAAATGCAAAGATAAAGTAACTACAATAAGCGCAGAATTGTGAATGCCTTTTTGTGATGTGCCGTACATAAAAATATTTGGCAATAATTGCAATGTGCTCATCGTTTTATAAATTTGTGTTTTAGCCAAACTGGCTCCACTACCTCAAGTACCTCTGCCGAATTTAAAAATGCACACACCCTCAGAGGCTCGGTGCGCCCGGCACCCCGACACTGTATAAACGGTATAAGGGGTTACAGATTATGTATGTATGTATGTATTTACTCTTGGGGTGCAAATCGGCCCCACCTCGGCAATCGGAAGGTTAACATTTGTAAAACTATTTAATTTGTTTTAAATTAAACTAATTATTTTGTTAATTATGAAATACTAAATATTATTCTTGCTTGTACAACAATATTTTTTTCTTCTCTATGAGATTTTGTAAACAAGTGGGCCTCATTGCCCGTTGTTAGTCACACATAAAATAGGCATAAGGTTTTTCTCTTGCGTGAAACTTCATGTGTATAAGTATTGATGTTTTGTTCTGATCCTCAATTGCAGATAGGTTTTTCTACTCTATGGAGTCTTATATGTGTAAGTAGTTGTTTAATCGCCCAGACACATCAAAAACCAAGAGATTATTGAAAACATGTGAAATAAAAGTGCCACGCAAAAGCTCTGGAAAAACATTAATGGACAGGGAAAAAAGCAAAGATATAAACAGAACATGCAAAGTAAAAAATTTTAATCAATGGGTACTAAATAAAAACCACGACTGGAATGAGCACATTAATCAAATGAACGAAGAATAGCTATTTAAGTAACAAGAAATGTAAGGCCTGCTGAAAATGTTAATAGGCGATACATTCCGAGTTATCTTATTATATTTTTCCCCCTGCTTATCGAAATTTTCCTAAATTTTTGAAAAAATCGTTTGGTTTGTCGCCTGTCGCCAGGATTAGTTTTCGTGAGTCGTGTTACCTGTGAGTGTCACATGTCACATAAACACTTGCAATTTATAAAAAAAACGTCTAAATCTGCATCTTGCTTTGGTGGTTTTATTATCCTAGGAACTTAATAATAATATTAAGTTCCGTTGTCAAGAAAAAGCAGCAAAAAAATATAATCACCGACTTACACGTTTTGTTACTAAGGCTGTTTCACTGACTTACATGATCAGCAGCGGGAAAAGGATAGTTAGTAGCACGGGACAAAACACCATTAGGAAAGAAAATTACAGGAAGACTGTGAAAGAGATAGAATGACAATTTCAAAATAAATGGAAGAGAGGCATAGGAGACAGGAACAAACAAAATGTCTAAATCAAAGACGAAAGAAGAAGTAGTTTCTTGTATGAAACTAAACTTACATATACAATAAAAATAAAGGTTTTCTTTAGTATGAAACTTAATGTGTATGTTGAAACTAGTTGTGGAGGATGTTTTTAACTGTAGTTTCTTTTCTGTATGGAATTTTGTATTCGTTGCCAGTTTAGCTGTCACAAATGGAAGTGATTTATAGTTTTTCTCCTACCGAGATCTCATATGTATAATTATTGATGCTTTATGCTGATCTACATCTACAGGGGTATATAGAAAAGTAAAAATGGCCTGATTGCTTACCTCGGCTATCGCTTCGGCCAGCAATTTCAGGTATCGTCCCTAAAAAGTCAGTTTTTCGGCCTAGATACATAAATAACTATTATTTTACTTGTGAATCATAGACTGTTTATGAAGGTTGTTATTGAGTTAATAATGTCACTTTAAACTGTCAAAATTGAATAAAATAAAACATAATGGTGAATTATTGTGTAGCCTATGGATGCAAAAATGTACACAATAAAAATGAAAACATCGATTATCACAGGTAAGTCGATATTATACGTAACTGTGCCAATTTAAAATTTTATTTGGAGTTACCTACCCGTGCTTATACGTTTTTACTGTAAACTTCGTGATTAAACCATTATTACTACTGCGCCTACTGGCCATTGCTATTATTTTCTTACCTATTAATTAACATTAATTTTATTTTAGCTTTCCGATAAAATTTGGAAATATTGAAATTGTGGGTATTGGCATTAAGGCGTGAAAATTGGACTCCAAGTAAACACAGTCGGTTGTGCAGTACCCATTTTACTGATGCAGATTATCGCCAAAAAAATTCGTTGAAATGTATTTTAAAAGACGATGCAGTACCAAGTATTTTTACATATTCCAAACATCTTCAAAAACAAAGTCGGATAGAAGTGTTGTTGTATGACATGTGACTTTGGAACAAGAAAAACAGGTATGCTTAACTATTTATAGTTTTTTTTTGTAGTTTAAAATAATATTTGTTGTTTTTTAATTCAATGTTGTTCTGCTTTAGGACTTAGAATACATGAAATTAGACACAGTGGGAGAAGAAAATGAAACCAAACTAGAACAAGGTACTCAAACTAGGGAAGTTTCTTCATCAGCAGTATGACTGCTGCATAAAATAAAGATTTTAAATCAAAAAGTACGTCGCAAAAATTTGGAAATCTCAACAATGGCTGAAATGATAAAAGAAATTAAAGAAAAGTGGTCACTCCACAGAAAACCTTAATGATGTGCTTGAAAATTATTTTTCTGGTTTTCCATTAGAAATGGTGAGCAACCAACATAAAAATAGTTCTGTTACGCCAACACACAGGAGGTATTTGAAAATAATAAAGGAGTTTGCTTTAACATTATATTTCTATTCGCCCAGCACATACAATTTTTTACGAAAACATATATGTTTACCCGATGGTCGAACAATTAGGAATTGGTTGTCACATTTCGATTGTAATCCTGAATTTTTATAAGAAGTGTTTCAGTTTTTAAAACAAGAGGTCTTAGTGAAACCTTTTCTAAAAGATTGTTCTTTGAATTTAGATGCAATTGCAATACGAAAACTAATATGTTGGGATAAACAAAGTGGAAACTTTACTGGGTATGTTGATTATGGAGGGGTAATAGATACAGATCCAGAAGCTCCTGCCACTGAAGCTTTGGTTTTTCAAATTGTATCCTACAAACATAATTTCAAATGTCCAGTAGCATACTTCTTCACAAATAAATCAAATGCCAATATTCAGTCGCAGTTGCTGATGAGCTGTTTAACTAAATTGCATGAAGTTGGCGTAACAGTACGATTGATTACATGTGACGGAGCAGCAGCCAATGTTATGACATTTAAAAATTTATCTTGTCTAATTACAAACAGTGAAATAAATGGTAGATTCAAACACCCATGTGCTAATATGTACGTTCATTGTATGTTAGACACCTGTCACATGGTTAAATTAGCTCGAAATGCTCTATCTGAAAAAGATTTTTATGTTCCCCTGAAGGCAATATTTCCTGGAAATATTTGGAAAAACTAAATAATTTTCAAACAAATATGTCTTTTACAATGGCCAATTCACTGTCACCCCAACATATTAATTATCGAAATAAGATAATGAATGTTCGCTTAGCGGTGTAAACTTTAAGCAGTGGGGCAGCAGATGCAATAGATTTTTTAAATATTACAGGTCACCAAGAGTGTCAGGGAAGTGGGACTACTGTCAAGTTTCTACGACTAATAAATAAGGTATTTGACTAGGGTTTCCAGTCCCGGGACCTTCAAGGAATTCTACCACAAAAACCGAGTGCCGGGACCACAGCCAGCCCAGGCGAAGTCCCGGGACCATATCAACATGGGTGCGTATACTCAGGCGTCCGGCGTATTACTCATGCCTCTTGCACATTCTGCATTATTTGCGGTTTGCGTAGATAGGAGAGGTATTGTTTTCGGTAGGTTAGAATTAAACCTGTGTGTTTGTTGCTTCAGCCACATTTGCATATCTTCTTCCATTTAAGTATTTGTCTGTTTCTTTTGTTGGATTTCGATATATTTTATGCTTTGCCATGTGCGTACGTAGTAACAGTAAGGTAAGTAAATTTGTAGACTTTTAAAATTATGTGCGACAAAGCTGAATAACTTATATTTTCGGGTTTTAAAGGTGTTCGTTATTTGTCTGCTAAAGCGTTACAATTAGAATGAATTCCGATTCGCAAACTACCTTCATTCTACATTAAACAAAATAACGATTTGAAGTCAATATGGCAAGAATTTTATATATTGTAGATTAACAATTGGCGAAATGTAAAGTTTGTTCCAATAAAATTATCATAATCAGAGGCAGCTTGACGAAAGGATTACACAAGCATTTTGCAGTTCAAACAAAAGCAAAAGATGAAGAGCGACAGACATTTTTAGTACCAGAAGAAAGCAATGAAGTTATAGACGAACCCTAACGCAGATTATTAGCACAGAAATACTTTATTTAACTTAAAACACTTGTTCTCTTTGGAAATTACATTCGGAAATTTCACCTGAACACTATTTCCCTTTCGGGACCATTTTCGGGATTTTCGGGACTTGAAATTTAGCTCGTAAGTCCTGAAAACACTTTTTGTCCCGGGATCTTCTATGAGACCGCAAACAATAGCATATTTTACTGCAATTTTTAAAGGAATGTGAAAAGTATTCATTATCACTAACAATTGATAACATTCCTCTTTTAAATCAACCAAGAAAAACTTTTGCTTTAGAATTTATCCTAACAATGCGTAGCACCCTTAAATTAGCTTCTGACTTATTTAGTCTTGAGGATCCTTTCAAGTATTTTCTTACCTACAAATGCTTGCAAGACCATTTAGAACTGGTTTTTAGTTGTATAAGGGCAAGAGGTGGTTGGAACAACAACCCAAACGCACAACAGTTTAAATGGTCTGTACGACAGTTGTTATATAGAAACCATGTGACATGTACTGTAAATACGAATTGTATCAACTTCGTATTTGAGTTTCGTTCAGATATAGTAGAAAATCAAGAAAGAGATGAGCATATTACAGGTCATATAGCAGCTTTTATCACTGATATGATTGACAGCAGAACTCTTTCTGAGTTTCAAAATCATGTAATCTATTACATATGCGGTTACTTTGTCAGAAAATTATTAAAATATGTTACATGTGTTCATTGTAAAGACATATTAGTTTTTCATAATTCACCTGAACATGATCACACTTATGGCAGGTCTGGAGATAGTTTCAAGCAGTTCAGTTATCATGTAACTAGAGGTGGGCTAATATTTTCATCCAACATTGTTTTTTACATACTGCAATACATAGAAAAAATGTTTCAAATGTACCTTAACAAAGATTTAGAAAAAATAAACTGTTAGCGTTCAAAACTTCAGTACAAGTTCTATCGTTCGACACTGCCTCAAAAAATGAAATGTTTGAACCACGTCATCCCCCAGTAGAGAAACAGATTTTTGCACGAAATTCAAATTATTAAGAAACTTGTAAATATGTATTTAAACTGTCGTATGTCTTCTCATGCAAAACAGAATATCAACAAAATTCTGCTGGTATTAGGCAGAAGCTTACCAAATTAATACTGCATAACGTGTAATTTATTTATAAACACTGTAAAATATTTTTGTGTTAAATATATTGAATAAAATCGTTTCAAATTAAAAATTTGAGTTCAATTTTATTTACATTTAACAAGACCCCAATGCGCTGAAGTGAGATAACAATACCACAATGTAGCGGGTTGCCTACCCCACCTAGATGCTTCATAGGCGATCGCATCGATAGCCTCTCCAGATACGAGTATACAGCTCATTATTTGGAACTACTGAAAAAATTGAAGAGTTGTCATACAGTTTCATAAAAGCCTGGCTTGTTAGCTGTAACATTTTCCAGCCATGTTACTGCCGTTATCATAAAACTAACCACGATAGTCAACAATTTCCAGACCGTTAGACTGCAGTTTTTAAAAAATGTCATTTGAAAACCTCTCTTCTGTAGGTATTAATAAAATCAATAAAACTTTCTTTAATTTTATATACGCCCTCCGAGAGGGCTACTATCTTAATATTAGGCTCATCTACTTCATTCGAGCTAAAGATGATCAAAAAATATTTTGCTGTTTTACTTTTTGCAATATTTTATTTTTTACTTTCCTCATTATCAACTCATTCTGAATATGTGGGAAAAAATAACTCAGAACTCTTTTATTTGCATTGACGTAAGCCATATGAGATGCTAGTCGAGGATGATAATCGCTTATCGATTCCAAGGTACTGAAAAATATACCGCATCGAGGCTCCCTTGCTATTTCTACTTGTATTGCCTCCACAAAGTACTAAACTGTTTTTGGCACAAAAAATTATGAGATCAGAATGTTTTGCCATTTTTCAGTTTCCTTTTTAAGGGTTATTTGTACCTATATTTGCTTCTGGAGTTTTGTTAAGTCTTAATCTCGTCTCAGTCTTTGTCAAAGTCAGATAATGGTGTGAGACTTGGGCAGAAAATTAAACATGGAAACAAAAAACCACTATCTTTAGATTGGCTATAAATCATTCATTATTTTTCACACATTTCTAGTTTTTTAGAATCCTAACAAACCATCTGGCGTCAAGATTCCAGTATTTTTCATAATTAATTTATTGATTTATCAGCATTGCACTCCCGGAAGGAGGCGGACTCACCAACCCTAAATATGCGTGATACCTACCTCATATGTATAACAAACTTGCTCTGTCAGGCTGCTTGTATGAAATTGTGGTCAGCTAACCAAATAAACCTGATTTAAATTTATAGTCACAAACTAAATAGTTAAAAGGTTTCTCTCCTGTGTGAGACATCACATGTATAAATAAATTGCTGCTATATGCTGATCTATAATCTCAAGTAGAACAAGAATTAGGTTTTTCTCCTCTCTTGGTTCTTATGTGCAATTAAGCTATTTTCCACGGTGCTGAATTCACAAACGTAGGTAGTTAGCAAGGTTTTTCTCCAGTATGAAATCTCATATGTTTTGTAAGCGCACAATAAGCTTTTTCTCTTGTAGGAGATCTCATATATATAACAACGTTACTTTTTCGTGTTGTTTTTTATTCATGGATGGTATACAATCATTGTTTCTTCTGTGACTTGCATGTTTTCCGTTGCAGATTACAGTTGCTATTGCATTTCACAAATTATTAACTGCGATTTCTAGTTGAGTATACATTATTTCGGCATAAAAATAGTTAATCAATGAAGTAATTAATAGTTTCAATTACTTTACCACAAATAACTATAGTACAACACAATTAAGAACGAAAAAACAAGGAAAACAAGGATTATTATAACAAGCAGAATAATAACAAATACAGCAGTCGAGTTCAAATTGAAGACTGATTGGAATACAAAATTTGTATACAGATTTTAATTATGACAGATACTAATTATAGGTAGTGAAATTTTTTATTTATATCAGTATCAGTTGCGAAGTATTCGCAATATGCCTTTAAACAATCTGAACCAAAGGGAGTAAATTGAGCATAAAATGTGTTTATAGTTGTTCTAAATGATGCGCGTTGTGCGTCGATAAACACAGTTCAAAGATCAACCAGTTCTGGCAGTTCACTTTCAAACGTGCCGCCGCCAATCCCCCCGAACGTTCCCGAAGAACGGTCATCAAACAAGAACCCGCCTCATCGGCACGCTTCGCCTTCAGTTGTGGTTTGTGCGTGGACGAGGAAGGATATATCACATCGATTTTGCGATGTTTATAACTTTTTATAACATAAAACACGTTTAGCGCGGTTAATTCCCGTTTTGGTGTATAAAAGTGCGGTTCTTCCCCAACGATGAACAGCTGAAGTGCGCGATGTCTCCAGCATTTGTTTTGTTTACGTTATTGTGGCGCGCGAGCGGCGGCTTCGAGCACGGCATCACGAGGGTGTCGGACAGGGACGACCTCATCCCACGGCATGACAAGTGCCAGCAGATCACGGTGCCCTTCTGCATGGACATCCAGTACAACACTACCATCATGCCCAACTTGCTGAACCACCAGAAGCAGGACGACGCCGGCCTCGAGGTGCACCAGTATTTCCCCTTAGTGAAGGTGAAGTGCAGCCCCGACCTGCAGCTATTCCTGTGCTCTGTGTACGTCCCCGTGTGCACGATTCTCGACAGGCCCATCCCCCCGTGTCGCTCCTTGTGCCTGTCGGCCAAGTCGGGCTGCGAGGCCATCATGAAGAGGTTCGGCTTTGACTGGCCTGAAAATCTGGACTGCTCTCAGTACCCGGAGGGACAGGACATTGATGGCGTTATGTGCGTCAGCGAGAATAAGACGACGGCGTCCACGACGCCGCCCTCCTTCGGCGGCTACCACCTGGGCACCATGAGCCTGCAGCCCGAGACCCCCTTTCGCGACGTGCACCCAGGCCGCGACATCGGTTTCAAGTGTCCCGTGCAGTTCAAGGTGCCTTCGTACCTGGAGTACTCCCTGAAGGTCGGGGAGACCGTCGAGCGCGACTGCGGCGCCCCGTGCACCATGATGTTCTTCAGCGAGAACCAGCGCAAGTTCTCCAGGATCTGGGTCGGCACGTGGGCCGTGCTGTGCTCGGCCAGCTGCCTCTTCACGGTGCTGACGTTCATGATCGATACCAACAGGTTCAAGTACCCGGAGCGCCCCATCATCTTCCTCTCGGTGTGCTACCTCATGGTGGCTTTGGCGTACGTGGTGGGTTTCGTGGCGGGCGACGGGATCGCGTGCCGGGACCCATTTCCGGGCTACCAGACCGTCAGCACCGTCACCCAGGGCACCAAGTACGAGCTGTGCACCATCCTCTTCATGGTGCTGTACTTCTTCAGCATGGCGTCGAGCATCTGGTGGGTGGTGCTGACCCTCACGTGGTTCTTGGCCGCGGGACTCAAATGGGGCCACGAAGCTATTGAGGCCAACTCCCAGTATTTTCATCTGGCAGCCTGGGCTGTACCCGCTATCAAGACTATCACGATCTTGGCCATGGGAAAAGTTGATGGTAAGTTTAAGATCACTACTTAAGATATAATGCGATTATTAGATCATGCTCTAGCAGAAACCTGTATTATTAGAGAAGATAGATCGATAGAAACTTTATTATCTCCAAAGCTAATACAATGTCTTATATCATGTTTTACCAATTATAGGGTGTATAATTAACAAAAAGAATCTGGTGGAAATTACAAATTCTACAGAAACCCTACAAAATAAGAGCGTTAGTTAAAAAGACAAATTGTTTCTAAAATTTTAAGCTGAATTTAAAAATGTAATAATATACCGGGTGGTCTATTTAAAATAGGAGTTAATAAAAAAATAAATAAAAAAAGACACCCATTTTAGAGGCATTCAACTGAAAAATCACTTATCTCACATCAATACACATTAAAAATGTAAAATTTGAACAAAAATCGTTAGAGCCGTTTTTGAATAAATCGAAAAAACTGAAAATCGCAAGAGTAAACACTACACCGAGCACTACACTTCCGGTTATGATTTTCTTCAAAAGTATGCTGTCGCATGTAGATACTACACAAAACTTATATATGAAGTATAAACGCCATATCTCTTCGTTTTTGAGATATTCTGTTGACACGCAGACACACAGACAGACAGACCGACTGACTGACAAGCAGACCAATGAACAAAAATATGTTTTTTGGGTTCAGGGGACTCTAAAACGTGAAGATCTGTTGAAAACTCCAATACTTCCTTTATTGTAAAATGAAGTAAAAAGAATTAACTTATATAGGTATATGTATATCTGTCAATATTATTTTAAACGTTCTTACAATTAATAGATATTTATATAACAAGTACATAACGTAGGACTTTATTTGACGACTCTATTTTATGGCCGAGCTAGGCCAATAAAGAAGACGAGTCAATAAAGTCAAATTATGTACGAGTTGTATACAAAGCCTTATGTTCGACTGCTAAAATCGACGTATATTCTGAGCAAACAAAATTGACAAAGGAGTGCATCGATGAATATTGTCACGCATTTGTTTGGACTTTAAAGTACATACTTGTAAAATAAAGTTTATTGTCGCAAAACTATGTCATAAACAATGTTTTATCATGCATTCGCACATAAAGGCAGATTATTTTATTATACAGGGTGTTAAGTAAGTACGTGGACAAACTTAAGGGGTGATCCCTTGATTAACTCTAAGATAAAAACGAGGATAAAAACATGGGACCTAAACGGCTTCGTTTTCAAAATGTTGAAGTTTAAACATACTTTTTTTTCAAAAATTTGAAAAACGGCTAGAGGTATTCTAATGACACTTGGTGTAGGTTAGTATTTCATAAAGTGGCATTGTTCGGTCAAAATAAATTTAATTTATTTCCACCAGTGGTGTGCACCAGGGCGTCCTGAGTTCCTTTATTTTAGAAAAATCTGGTACACCACTGTTTCTTAGCCAAAAGTTTTGTAGCTATTGTAAGATTGTTTATTATATAATACTAGCAGTCCAGTGAGATAAATGTCTCATTTAATAAAACAAAAAAGACCGTTTTGCAAATAGAACGCGTATTAAATAAAAACTGTACCCAGACCTGGAAGGTGTCAAAGTGGTTGCCTAACCGATCGACGTTTTAAGGCGCAGAGGGTCGCAGCTCCGTTTGGCTGCTGAAACATTTTTATTTAATACGCGTTCTATTTGAAAAACGGTCTTTTTTGTGATTTATCGAAAACCGGAAGTGTCACGTGACTGAAATTCGGTTCCTGACCTGACATGACCATTCCAAACATATAACTTTAATAACTTTTTTCTCTATCTCTTACGGTTTGGCTGCTGAAACAGCGTCCCGGACAGACAAAACGGCGTCCCAGACAGACAAAACTGCGTCCCAGACAGACAAAACAGCGTCCCGGACAGACACGTCTATTAGATAAAGGATTTTTTAAAATCTTCTTTAAACTGTATTTTGAAAACAAAGCCGTTTAGGTCTCGGTTTAGGTCCCATTAACGTCCAATGAACGAAATTGCTGTTACAGATTTTTCCGTTTTTCTGGATAAAGGTTTATTCTATCAAAAAAATAAAAGATACAGCTTTTGTATAGTTTCAATGGATGAAGCTAAAAAACTTGTCGTATTGGCTAAAAACAGTGGCGCACCAGATTTGTCTAAAATAAGGTAACTGAGGCCCTGATATACGCCACTGGTGAAAATATATTAAATTTATTTTGACCAAACAATGCCACTTTATGAAATACTAACCTACACCAAGTTTCATTAGAATACCTCTAGGCGTTTTCCAAATTTTTGAAAAAAAAGAATAAATGTTCCTGTATCTTGAAAACGAAGCCGTTTAGGTCCAATGTTTGTATGAACTTTTTATCTTAGAATTGATCAAGGAATCGCCCCTTAAAGTTTGTCGACGTACTTAATTAACACCCTGTATATTATACAACGAACATTACTAACTCTTAAACAAAAACTGACCTCTGTAAAATGTTAGAGTTACACTTTCCAATGAAATAATTTTCTCCAGTTCTTAAATTATAAGACATCAGGTCCGTACGTCATGCTAAAGAACTTAATAAACATGCTGGTCCTAGTTTATTTAGTATTTTATAAATAAAAATTAAATTTGTCTTTTTAATAATCTACTCCATATTAAGAAACTTTAGTTAGGTTTGGAGATTCTTCGGGCTTCGGATTTTCAATAAAATTCTTCGGGTTAACTAAACGTTCATAGGTGCATACAAGGATTGCGAAAACTCTTATTTAAAAGCCCCAGAAAAAAGTCATTGGATAGAAAGTGTACAGTGGCAAAAAATATAATTTTAGAAAATCCTATTTTTTTCATAAAAATATACTTTTTTACTAGTCTACTCAACTTCTAAAACAGGTTTAGAAAATGTAAATGTAAAACTGTAAAAAATATAGTAAGTTATATAAAATTAGTAATTTTCAAAGAAAATTATCTGTTAATAGTGTACTCATTCATAAAGACTGAGAATTTGTAAGGTTTTATGTTAGGTTGTATGATTGTTAAACGATGGATATTAAATATTAATCAAATGACTTGTATAAGTTCGTATTTTCCATAGAAAGCGTTGCTCTTTAATTTGAATAACAGAGATTAGTTTTGAGAGCATAGATAATTATATAAAACACGTAGATAAATACAAAAATTAATGAATATTTAAGTTTCATCTATTATAAGTCTTGAAATAACAATTGAATATCGCGTGTGCAAGTGATTAATTCAATTTGAGATACGCATTTCGTTTGTTACCTAATCGAAAACATTTCTGAGTAAGTCAAATAAACAGTTGACGCATTCAATGTCTTCGAAGATTTCCATATTTCTAGTCGCAATACATTAAAATTTAAATATTTTAACCTGGTTGCATTTGATAAATCAATGAACTGTGATATAATCAGACTACTGAAACATGGCAGTTTAAAACACCAAAGGGATTTTTATTATATTATTTATGATTCTCTAGTATCAAAGTCGAAGAAAGCTGGCTTCTTTCGTAATTGCGACATTGCCATTGTTTTTACCGATCAAATTTCACTTTTACGCCATTTTGTTTCGGATTACCCGGCTACACGAAAATAGAACTATACCTAAACGTAGTTCGTTTCTTATCTTAAGGTTGTAATGGAAGCCCGGGTTTTTTTTATTCATACGGGTGCACATGTACACAATTTGTTATTATAAAGCAGAAAAACTATATTCAATGAAGGATACAGTTTTTCCATAATTTAATATAAATTCAAAATTCTGATAAGGTGTCATAATATTTATTACGAAGATCTTAATACAAATAAACGATTTTTTTCAATTATCTCGACATTTCCGCAGATAGGAAGTATTTTACGGGCAGACAGAGAAACGCCATATTCATTCAATTTATGTTTTGTTCACTTGGTTTGTTACAACTTTGACACAGCCTATACTATTTCTAGAAAATACTTTCGGTATTCTCAAAAAGTATGTAGGACTACTCCAGTTTGAAGAAGAAATTCTGTCAATTAAATCGTATGCAACAGTTGTTTAATTGCATTATATGCAATCTATGATGCAAAAAAGTGCTGTAATGAAGCACCGAGAACTAATAACAGTTTCACGCTTAGTTAAGCAACATAAGGGAACAATTGAACCGTGTTTAAGTAGCAAGTGACAGTGACAGATTGAATGAAAGGTCGAGTGACAAGTGCAATGATTTTCATTGTGTTACATAGTACGAGGCAATGTGATTAAGAAAGCGTTAAAAAATATAGAAAAACCAACATATTGAGCAACAGAATGATTTTATATTTAATGTGACCTTGAATCGCAATCGTAAGCTGATTCTAGCTACTATGACTCAATCTAATGATTTAAAACTAGTCGTATCTACGAAAGTCTTTCTACAATTTGGGTTCTTTAAGGCAGCTTGCGGGTGAAATTAAAAAAGAAGTGACATGGAGAGCTCTTCTGGTTTCGTACATGATCGTGTTAGGTCGAATAGTACCTGCTAGTTTGGAGCTGTGATTATCTACTATTCTTATATCACTGTGATGCAAATCCAAGTAGTGATTCATCGATACTGTATGAGGAAGTATTACGCCGGAATGACTGCAAGCCTTGTTCACTGCAGTTGTGTTTGTAGACGTGTATTCATTTTCTTTGTCGCTTTTAGTAGAAGCTAACATCAGAAGTGGGATTATTTCTAAAAATAATGCACATTTTCGCTGTAAGTAAAGTGATATCACTGATGCCATCTGTGTGTTTTAAAGGTTTGCATTTTGGTTATACTTGAACTATTTGCCTAGAGTTTAGTGTTGCTTGGGCACTTGTACTTTTTGGCGGATGACACACTGGATTATTTTAGTAGCGTAAGGATTGATGTAACCTGGATGATCATGGTCTTCCCCTAAATCATTTTCTTGTTGGTTTAACTTGTATGATCATGGTCTTGTGACTAGAACCATTTGCTGCTGCTTTAAACGTGTGAAATAATTAATGGTTGTCTGATATTTTTTTTGAAGTTTGAAATCTCTCTTGATGGCTGTTCAGGAACGTCTTTCAATAGTCGGCAATGACCGAGCATACTGGGCCAAGAACGTCAAGCTGGCCGCTATCAGCTTCAAGCTATGATTATATAATATTCTTTATTTATCAAAGAATGACTGCGAGCCTTGTTCAGTGTAGTCGTGTGTGTGAATGTGTATTCATTTTGTTTGTCGTTTTTGGTAAAAGCTAACAGTACCTAAAACCTGATATATCTTGTGATTGAAACCAGTGGCGGCTCCGTATAAAGAGCCAATCAGCCTGGCTCTACGGTAACAAACCACTCATTCAAGTGTTTTTATTCTAAAAGAAACCTCTTTTAGTACTAATTTTTCACCGTCATTTTAAAGCTTAAACAAAGCACGAATTTTTTTCATGAATATAAACTGTATGATAAGCGCCGTTGCTTTAACGGACGCATTTGTACAGATAGAAGCGGCTCTCAGCTTTTCGACAATTTATACACTGCAGCGGGGGTTGAGCGGCAAGAATTAGGTGTAAAGATAAGGATATTATAACAATCAAGTCTCAAGCAGCCTCAGCCTGGCCTGACCCCTGCGATAACGCACGAGTGTCGAGTTTCTTATTACAATTTTTCACTTACACTGACTCAACCGAGTTCAGATGAAGGGATGAAGCGCAAGACCGCGTTCGGGGGTTCCGAACGCTGTGCATATAATCCCAGCAGATGAGACATTAGGGTTTTGCAAAATAACTTAAACAACTGTGCTATTTATGATGTTTTATTATACTCATAATTTACTGGTAAATTGCCGCACATTTTGAAATAATATACGCCAATCACTAATGCATCTTTGTATCTCAAACAGTGGAGATACAAGTTTTTTTTGCCGAAATTGACAGTTAAACAAAAAATTAAGGAGAGGTATTCGATTTCAGTTTATTAATGATAGACGACAGACAACCAGTGTAAAAATAGCCACGAATGAGAGCCAGTTTTTTATATTATGATAGTTCCACCAATCGATAAGGTTGTGGGCATACAAAATTTACATCAGAATGTATGGAAGGGAATTTTCTGCGCGAGAATGTACAGGGTTATTCAGTATAAATTACCTACCCCTATCATCGTTATTATTGCCTATAGAAAAAAAAGTTGTGTGGTTATGACTGAATTTTATTATGCTATCAAAAGTACAGTAGCGTGCAGATTTCAGGGGTACGAAAAAATAATATATTTTTTTTAAATGGGATACCCTATATATTATTACATTTTTGGAATGATCCTTTTTTCCTGATTTCAAAAATATACCATATGTTACTCCTTATACCGTTTTTGAGTTATTAAACGTCGAATATTTTAGTTAAACTAGTTACTGTAAATATGGAAAAGTTAACATTATTTAATTTAATTCTTATTAACTATAATACTAGATATAGGACAATTGTATTTATTAAGTAATTAATAACTGCCTGTATCATACGTTTAACAACTTTGCTAATAATAATATTTGATAAAAATACTTAATTTTTAGTTAATTTTAGATTAATATTACTGGCTGTTAGACTATAGAAAATATCTGTCCAAAACCGGGGGGAGCGTGGGTTCGAACCCCACACCTGGCAATTCTTTTTGTTGGTCTAACAGACAACAGTACTTGACAAATTTATTTCAAGATAATTTTATACATCAGCAAAAATTTCCAAACAAGGGCTCCATTCAATTTAGCGGTTGTGCAGATTCTTCTCAAACAATGGGTTTCATTGTTCATTTTTTACCAGTCTTGCACATTTCTCAAACATGTCTGGACAACTCTGAAGCTCTAGACAATAACATCCGGTTTATCTGATAATGGAGGTCAGCAAAAATTCCTCCAGACAACAAAGACTACATTGTCCAATTATTTTTGCAGTCGTGCAGATTTCTCAAACAATGAACGTCATTGTTTAATTGGTACACAATAATATCCTGCATCTGCAAGTCTCAACAAGTTACGATGACTCACATCCTGTTGAGTCTGGGAACATTTTAATAATCGTAGGAATAAAATTAGACATTTAGCCCCAAAATTCATCGTGGGAATCTTGTAAAAATTAGACTTTTAACCCCAAAAATTCATCGTGGGAATCTTGTAAAATTTCAAAATTACACTTTTAGCCCCAAAAATTCATCGTGGGAACCGGACCCCGGCTAGGCCAATGACCTTGGCCCCGGCTAGGCCAACGACCTCGACTCCGGCTAGACCCGCGACTTTGACCTCCGGCTAGGCCCGCGACCTTGACCCCGGCTAGGCCAACGACCTTGACAAATTTGCGCAAAAACTCCGCGCAGAAAACCTGCGCAGACACCTGCGCAGAAAACCTGCGCAGTGACACATTTTGAGCCAGAACCCCCTAGTTACACTACTTAAGTTATTTATGCTTTGGGGTAGTATCGTTGATGTGTATCTCTTAAGAGGACATAGCTTACTTTACTGGAAATGTTAGCGGTTGCCAATCACTTCATGAAGCTATTTACTGGGCATTGCTTTTCATTTTGACAAATGTAAAATTTGACGTTTCTCTATAATGTATTTGTTTAATTCTCCAATCGAACGTCATTCGTACATAACTCTTGTTTAGCAAGACTTTAGTTTTTTTTTAAATTTACGTTGATTGCTAGAAGGCAATTAAACTTGACCACATTTTGTTCTCGTTAGATTGCTAAGCAACCAATGCTCATAATATAACAGTTATTGATGTAACAAGGGCATTATGAAGATGTTTACACCCTTGCTTCCACTTTGAATACGCAAATAACTTGAAACGCTTGCAGAACAGTCCATAATGCTATCTCGAGAGGGCATAATGAGCGGGCGTTATGGACTGCTTTATATACCTCGTATCACAGATTTAAACAACAGATAATAGATCAGTGAAAAATAAAATCTTTATATCTTACTACTGTTACTAGTAGAATCGTCTAGTATCAAAAGCCGACAAATCCACTTTTCACAACGCCCGCATAAGCTTCTCGTCCACGGACGGACACAAACATCTTTATAATGCCCTTGGTGCACAAATAACTATTCCGACAAGAGTCGACTGATCGTGATCTCACTGTTGATAATTTCTGAATATCTATAATCGACTTTGCTGTTAGCCAGGAAGCCAAGGTTTTCAGTATCGCCCATATCTCGACCCATCTCGACTGAATTCAATGGATGTTCTAAATCGGCAAAGGCGATATTCAGCGGTATGTTGTGTTCGATAGTTCTTTTCATCAATGTAAAATGTGAATTTGTGCAATACCTCTTGCGGAAACCGGCTTGTTCGCAAGGATGGTAATTATCAAATTTGTTTGTTAGGCGATCTGTGATTCTCGGTAATAGGATGTACAGTTGGTCGGTAGTTTTGGTGCTTTGTTGGATTCTTCTCTCTTATATGCATTTATTTAACAATATTCTTAATTTCCCAATAAGTGTTATCACCTCCTATTTCACTCAACTATGGAATAATTTCATCTTCGCCACTTCGTTTGCTGTTTTTCATACTTTTAATAGCACGTTTTATTTCCTCTGTATTTATGTAGGACATTTTTTCCAAACCAACGTTTTAAACTACTTTTACAGAGTAATTTGCGTTTCCAAACTTTGAGAAGAAGCAAAAAATTAAATAAACAAAAGTTTTAAAGATATTCTCAGAAATATGTGGTAGCGTTTCGTACAGATCTTTTAGAGACATCCCCTGTACATACGAATATGTGTTATTTATATGTTGACGTTTATGTCCGACTTGCTAAAGTTTTAGCGTATCTTAAAATAGAACAATTCTGAAATTCCTGCCAACATCTGGTTATGATTTTTAAAACCTCACCTCAACGAATTGTTCAAAATGTAAGTAAGCAGCTGGCAATTTTTTGTTGCTGTTATTTAACTATCCACCTCTGATATTTTTTCTAGTTTTCCGTGCATACATATATTACTGGCGATTTTTTTAAAATAAACTCATTGTCGGCGAATTTAGCCCGCAAATGGTATAATACCAAAATTTGTGGTAAAAAAAAATAAACACGAATAGGTTACACTGCAATAACGATATTCCCAAAATATTTCAAAAAACGGCAGGTACATTTTCAAGTAATAAAATATTAAAGTGTATCACCAAATACACACGCCACTGACACGTAAAATAAATTAATATAATTATGCAACTCTCAAGCATTCCTTTGTTTAAATCCGGGTTTCTTATCGCAACAAAAGGAATTCTGCAGGTGTTTTGTGCTTAATAGCACTATTTTAAAAATGCATTCATAATAATTCCCAGTCTCGTGGTGCATTTGGCGCGTACGTGTCAATTCTTGTTTGCAAATGTTAATTGTTGAATGCAGAGACGATTGTAGGCTTGTGTTGCAAATCGAGGGGAGCATTTGAATATTGTTTGCAAGACTGAACAGTAATTTATGTACGTAAGAATACTTGCGGGTGAGTAATTTTATCATCAGTAATTTAATTAAGCGAGCGGGACAGTCGTAGGCGTCGTTAAAGCAGTGATTTTGAAGGCTATATACAGTGTGTCCCAGGACTGATGTTACAAGAGGTGAGATGGACTAAACATTTTTGAATTTTATTTTAAGATTGTTGGATCAGGTCCTGCTTGGTCTGAAGAGAATTTTAAGAATATTTATAAGCGAAAACTAGTTCTTTTCAGGTAAACTACCCTTTTTGTTTATAATACGGCAATATTTTACTAAGAAAAGGTGTTCACAATGAAAAATTATGGCCCTATACAAAATTTCAGGACTTTGTAGCTACTTAGATCAAACCGTCATTTTTATAAATACAATTTTAACCGTTTAAGTAGGTAGATCCGTTCCTGACATTTTGTATAGGGCCATAATATATCATTCTGAACAACTTTTATTGATAAAATTGGGCCGTATTATGAACAAAAATGGTAGTTGACCTGAAAATAAAATAGTTCTCGTTTCACTGACAAGGCCTACTAGTTTTTCAAAAACTGAAAATATTCTTAAAATTCTCTTCAGACCAAGCAGGACCTACCTAATCCCACAATCTTAAAATAAAATTCAAAAATTTTTAGTCTGTCTCACCTCTTTAACATCAATCCTGGGACACACTGTATATAGAATATATACAAACGTAAGCTTCCCCTATGGTGCCAATATAACTAAGACTATACTATACTATAAGGTGCCATATTTTTCTCAAACAAAAGAATGTGTATGTATTTATCTTTATCTTAATTGCGCTGCCAACCCTGAAGCAAAGGCGTCAAAATTTACATTGTCAAGACGTTTTATGTCATCCTGACCTTAAGGCACAGTGGCGTAACTAAGATTGCTCTGTGGGTGTTCTTGGAGGAAAATTGTGCTGCACGTCGGCATTGCCTTATATTAGTAGCATAGTCCGGCTCGCTCGCTCGTGGACAGAGAGCCGAACGGCGTCACTGCATAACTTCCTTCGCGCCATTTTATTCAACTTCTTTTGCGAACTTATAAGTAATTTCGTTTAAACTGACCCCATTATAATAAGAAATGAAACAAGATGAGACCGTACAAGCCCATTATTGATACTTCGGAGTAGCGGAGGGTGCGAATAGGGCAGACACCGCCCATAATATGACAATATGACATTTCATATTCAAATGTCACAATGGATGGACATTTGTATCAGAATCTTTCAATTACTTAAAAACTATATCCGTTAACTGAGTTTCGAACTCGTGATTTTAATCACACTCTACCATTACATCATACTCACAAAGTAGTTAACGGCTATTAATAATACCCTGAGTACAAATCGGCAAACACATACCTACAAAGAAAACAACGCAAACGCTTTTCAGTTCTTTGCGTTAATATTCTACACATGTTGGCGCAGAAACCGTCCTGATAGGTTATATCGTTCTCGAGATACGATGTTTACATCAATGCGGTGCGACACCTTCGCTAAACTTAATTTTTCGACATTCTTTTAACGCCAAAACGGTTACTGTGTGCACAACAGTTGTGCAGTTTTATGAGCCCTCATATAATTCTGGTTTAGCGGGATTGATTGAACGGTTGCGACAAAAATGTCAAATTAGTAAAAATGGTCGAGTCCGAATGTAATAATTGATATTCAATTACACTTTATACATTAATAAAATATAATTTTAGATGTTTTTTCAGTCGAGTTTTAGTTACTTACTCTTAAAGCATCGGGGCGGGGGGGGGGGGGGGGGTTCGAACACCCATATCCCATTTAGTAAAAAAACAAATAATTTGTCATAACCTTACTTACAAGTTTGACACTACTGACCGTTAAATACGATCAGCTACAACAGTAGGTACTAAGTACTTATCAATTACACTCAAAATTTTGCCTTTGACACCGTAATGTCACGGGAGTATTTCTGTTTTAGATTCGAACTTTGGTTAACAGCCATTTGGCAATTTATGAACTACCTCAAACAAGACATAAGCTCTATTAAACGTCAAAAATTACAGTAAATGTTCAAAGACAGAAATTCCACCGCACTTTCTTTGAACATTTACTGTAATTTTTAAGGTTTAATAAAGCTTATGTCTTGTTTGAGGTTAAGTTAATAAATTGACAAATGGCTGTTAACCAAAGTTCGAATCTAAAACAGAAATCCTATTGCACTCTTTGTCCCGTTTTTAAATGATCTCACGGTATTATGTGACTTGCTTTGGCACTGAATAGACCTACTTTTAGTACATATTGCACGCATAACAAAATCAAAAGTAACAAATAGGCTATCAGTTGTACAAAAATTCATGGAACGAAACGAGATGATTCATGGAATTCTCGGCGAGATGTATTTCCAGATGAGCACGCTCCATTGTCTTATATTTAGCCTAGAATTTATCTCCTACATTGCATTTAGGAATTTTAACTCCGAGCAGTTCGGCTCCTTTGATCCCTTAACGAGGCCCGAATAACAAGTAGGTCGTTTGGCTCACAGACTTGAATTCGTTTACAATGTTTATAGTTATTTTGTGGTGGCCCCATTGCGTTTTTGGGAGCACTGTACGGCACGTAGTAGTAGTACATACTACATAATATTTATTCATCATAATATACACCGTGGCGCTTAGATATGTCACAATTTTGATTAGTAGTTCATAACTTCGACCTCCAAAGTAACACAATTTAAATCGTTTACTTTGTATGTTTGTTACTGGGTAGGTGAGTTTAACGATTCTTCCTGAATCGTTAAAATGCGATTTGATGCGTATCATATGTCGAACACTGTTCGTTTGTTTGTATGGGAACAGTCATTTTTGTCGCGGCCCACTACGATATTGAACGCGTTTTTCCGCCTGGCCAAAATATTGCAGCATGGGAAGAAGTTGGTGCCATTGTGAACGATGCATTGTTTACCTGTCAACTGATTAATTACTCTTCTATAACTCAGGTGTTTACGATTGTCAGCTAGCGAGGTAGCCGCTCCAGAGCAATAAACAGCGACAATCACGTGTGTAGGTGGTTCCGTTTTTACTTCCATAGGACAGAGAGCCTTTGTTTCTAACAATAAGAAAAGCACAGCCCACTTCTGTTATGCTTCATGAATTGTAAATATCACATATGGGGAGCTCGTGGACAGTCAAACGCGATATAAGTATGTAAGGTAAAATGGAATTTCAAAGGCACCAAGCAAACAGTTTCGTTGTGTTTTCATGAATCGGTTCGAATTAATTGATGACTTTGTTTGTTTTGCGGTTTTAGGACAACTCGCATTCGTCATGCTCAACGAAGTGTTGGTCTTTTTATTGCCTAAAGTGATCATCGGACTAACTAGAAGCTTGAAGCCCCACGTGTGGGCTGGAGCTGGAGAGCTACAAAATGCAAAGACAGAGCGTGAAAATGCCATTACTGTCTAAACCAGTGGTTATCAACATTTGGGGCGCCAAGCTATTATGCCTGGATTGCCATAAACATTTTCAAAATTTCATATTACTAAATACTAAGTATGGCTCGTTCTACCTTACTAAAAAGTATATTCAAATATTTTTAACAAATTATCGCATAGAGCTTACACGTGAAGTTGTACACACCTATAGGGCATTCAGTAAACACAAAAACATTTTAATTTTTTTGAAGTTGGCATATACCTACATTCTTTGTACTATGGATTCTGTATTTTGTTTTGCAAAGGTTTTCACGCCTGCATAAAGGCAAGTTGGAATTTAAAAATGACAATCAATGATAATTAACATTGCTCATTATATCAGTGTCAAAGTAGATATATTTCTGGAAATTCTCCCGTGAACTTTTAATAAAAACACCTATTAATAAACGCTACGTCAATAGTATCCAACACAGTATTTGCATAATATCCTTAAAAGTAATTATTTACAACATTTATGACAGTTGCTAATAAATGTCACGCCCTTAACCTATTTGTTTTAGTAATTTTTTGTAAGTACATTCCTAGACAAAGATGACTTTTGAAAGTACAATCATGAAATTTTGGAAATCAAAGGCCACTTTGTGTTTTTATGTTTAGTGAACAGACTATACTAAACATATACAAGTACAGTCGTGTGCAAATAAATCTGGGACAGTGTTTTTTTCACATGCAGATTCAGTTAAGAATTTGAAGAATATTTCCATGGATTTCCTCTTATCAGAGAGAGTTACGGGTTTCAGTACCTGTTAAAGTTTAATGTAATTCTTTCTGATAGCAGGAAATCCATGAAGATATTCTTCAATTCTTAACTGAATCTGCATGTGAAAAAAACACTGTCCCAGATTTATTTGCACACGACTGTACATAAGTACCGGGTGACCATAAATTGTTGTGATTTATTTTCTTAGGTTGGCACTGTTATGTCCTGCTTGGTCTGAAGAGAATTTTAAGAATATTTTCAGTTTTTGAATTAACAGTCGGCCATGACAGTGAAACGAAAACTATTTTCTTTTCAGGTAAAATACCCTTTTTGTTCATAATACAGCAAAATTTTACCAAGAAAAGTGGTTCAGAATGATAAATTATGGCACTATACAAAATTTCAGGAAGATTTACGTTCTTAGATTAAACCATCATTTTTAATAAATACAATTTATTTTGCGTAATTTTAAAAAATTACGCTTTAGTCGGAGTAGATAGATCTTCCTGAAATTTAGTATAGGGCCATAATTTATCATTCTGAACAACTTTTCTTAGTAAAATTGTTTACTTGAAAAGAAATAGTTTTCGCTTCACTGTCAAGGCCGACTTGTTTTTTCAAAAACTGAAAATATTCTTAAAATTCTTTTCGGACTAAGCAGGACCTAATCCCACAATCTTAAAATTAAATTCAAAAGTTTTTAGTCCATCTCACCTCTTGTAACATCGATCCTGGGACACACTGTATACGTGAGCACTTTAAAAAATACAATTTTATCGATTTTGCCTTTATTAAACTGGTGGAAAACGTTAGAAATATAAAACACCCCTGTATAAAGAAATTGTTCTACAAAATCTAATGGGGGCCCTTTATTTATACATAAAGTAAGTTCAACATGTTACGTTAACTATACATATTAAAA
>CALNHX010012273.1:0-26223 GCA_940337035.1 Agriotes lineatus
TGAAAAGACGAATAATCGGGCCAATTTTTTTTAACGATAATATATATATAACTGGCCATTATCCCTGGGGGATTTGTCACCGCTCCTTTCTGGAGCTCTCATAATCCTATTTTCGGGGTGGATTAATCCCCATATCTTCCTCTACTATATTTTACAACTGGCTGTGTGCTGTAGCTATTTCAACAATGCTTCGCCATTGTTTTCTATCTGTAGTCTTTTCTTTCCATCTTGTGATTTCCATTCTTCTTATATCTTCTTCAACTTCATCCATCCATCTCATCCTTGGTCTGCCTTTCCGTCTTACTAGTATTGGTTGCCATAGTGTTATTCTTTTTATCATTCTGTCATCGTTTGATCTCCATATGTGTCCTAGCCATCTTAATCTCTGTGCTTTAATTGCTCTCACAATGTCCTTTCCATTTATTTCTTCTAATATTTCGTGGTTCATCTTCGAGCGGCATTCGGTATTACTGATTTTCTTTGGTCCTAATATTGTTCTGAGTATTCTTCTCTCCCATATTCTTAAATGTTCTTCCTCTCTTTTTGTTACACATAGTGTTTCGGCTGCATACATCACAATTGGTCTTATTAGTCCTTTGTATATTCGTAATTTGGTTTTCTTACTGATGTTCTTATCTTTCAGAATATTTTTATTACTATAGTAGGCTCTGTTTCCAGCTTGTATTCTGTCTCTTATATCTTCTCCTCTATCATTCGTGTCACTTATATTTTTTCCAAGGTATTTGAATTTTTGCACTTCTTCGAACACATATTTTCCTATTCTGAGATCTTGTTTCCTGTTTTTATTTTTATTATTCTGGTGTAGCATGTATTTTGTTTTATTTTCATTTACTTTTAGTCCTCTCTCTTCTGCTGCTTGCTCCAGTTGTGTAAATGTCTCACATAGTGCTCTTACATTTCTTGCAATAATCACCACATCGTCAGCATAAGCAATGATTTGTATCTGTTTGGTCATTATTGTTCCTTGTCCACCTACTTTTCTTATGATGTTTTCTAATACAATATTAAATAGTGTTGCCGACAACGAGTCACCTTGGCGTACTCCAGTGTTAATTACAATTCTATCAGTTGTCCCTTCTGCCGTTCTGATCATTGTTGTGGATCGTTCTAATGTCATTTGTATTAGTTTTATCAGTTTAGATGGTATCTGTAGATTTTTCATGTCCTTAAATAAACTGTTTCTGTTAATTTTATCAAACGCTTGTTTGAAGTCAATGAACATCATGTGCACGTCTATATTATATTCATGGCATTTTTCTGTAATCTGTTGCAGGACATATATAGCGTCCGTTGTAGATCTTCCAGGCCGAAATCCGTATTGGTAGTCCCCCGTGTGTAGTTCGGTATATTCCACTAATCGCTGTTGAATAAGTGTGGTTAGTATTTTATATGCTACATTTAGCAGCGTGATTCCCCTGTAGTTGCTACACTCCTCCGGGTCACCCTTTTTTAGTATCGGCACCACAACTCCGTTTCTCCACTCCTCTGGCATTTTCTCGCTTCTCCATATCTCCTTTATTAGTCTGTATAATCTTTCATGTAGTTTCTCTCCGCCCAGTTTTATCAATTCGCCTTCAATCTTATCGCTTCCTGGTGCTTTGCCATTTCTTATTTTTTTAATAGCTTGCTTAAATTCTTCCTCTGATGGTTCAAGCACTTTTTCCTCTTCCTCTATCGTTATTCCCTCTTCTATTTGTGCATCATTGTTTTCATCATTCAGTAATTTTGAGAAGTATTCCATCCATCGTTTCTTTATCTTCTCCTTGTCATATTCTGTATTGCCTGCTTCATTTTTTATTCCTCTTGTCTTTATTTTACACCCCGTTTTCTGTTTCTTTATGTTTTTATACATATTTCTTAAGTTGCTGTTTCTACTGTTATCTTCAATTTCTTCCATTGCATTATTTATCCATTCTCTCTTTCTTTCTCTACATATTCTTGTTACTTGTTTCTTCAGCTCGTTATAATTTTCCATATCTTCTTTGTTTGTAGTTCGTAACCATTTTACTCTTGCTTCTCTCTTTCGTTTAACCGCTTCTTCGCATTCCTCATTGAACCATTCTTTTCCTCTTACTATTCTCTTATATCCAACTACATTTATCGCCGCAGTCTCTATTTCAACTTTTAAGTTTTTCCACTCGTGTTCTATGTCGTTACTTCTAGGTTTTTTCTCTATTTCTCTGTTTATAGTATTTCTATATTTTTCTCTGGTGTGTTCTACTTTGAGTTTTTCGATGTCCCATTTTTTATCTTTTTTATTTGTATCTTTCTGTGTTGCAATCTTTTGTTTCATTTTCGCTATTACCAGATAGTGGTCAGAGTCTGCGCATGCTCCTCTGAATGTTCTTACGTCTCGTATTGATGATGCTCGTTTCTTCATTATCAGTACATGGTCAATCTGGTTACCCTTCCTTCCCCCAGGTTGTACCCATGTTTCTTTGTGCGCTGTCTTATGCTTGAATTTGGTACTGCTTATTATTAAATTATTTCTGGCTGCGAAGTTACATAGTTTTGTCCCGTTATCATTAGTTACATCATGCAATGTGTGTTTACCTGCTACCTCATGGAAGCAGTTCTCTTTCCCAATCTGGGCATTAAAATCGCCTAATACGATCAGGGTGTCAAACTTTGGTATTGCTTCACTAATCTTGTCAAGTTCATCATAGAAGGCCATCTTTTCGTTATCGCTTTTCTCCTCCGTGGGTGCGTATGCATTTATAATAGATAGGTTCGCTGGTTTGCCTTTGATTCTTAAATAAGATAGTCGTCCGTTAATGGGCTTAAATTGCAGAATTTTATCCTTCATTTCCTTTGATACTATAAAAGCAGTACCATTTTTTCCTTGTTTTTTTTCTCCCGAATACAGCATTATAAAATCTTTTTTATTGATTTCTCCGTGTTCCTTCCATCTTACTTCTTGGATAGCTGCGATTTCTACCTTGTATCTTGCTACTTCATTCGCCACTTCTATCATTTTTCCAGGTGTTAACAGTGTTCTTATGTTCCAGGTTCCCAAGTTTATTGTGTTTCTCTTTTTTTCTTTTTTCTTATGCATCTTTGTATTTTTTGTGCTTTTTATATCCATATTCATTGTCAGTTTTCTTGCGGTCGTTGCTGTTTGTCCGTCCTGCTCTGCTTCAATTACTTTTTTGGTAGCACTTGCAATTTCTCGTTTACACAACATAGCTGATCGTTTTTTTTGTTCCACTGATACGTTTTGTTATCTATTGTAAGTTTTTGATATCCTATCCTAATTCTTCTTCCTAGATTTGTTTCTTCTTTGGCTATTTCAATGATTTTATTCTGAATTTGCTTCTCTTTCACTGTTAGGTCGTTGTCGATATATATTCTTCTCCCTTTGAGTTTCTTCTTATTTGTCATGATGTCCCTTTTTTGGTTCCAGTTCTGAATCTTAGCGACTATCACTTTTCTGTCTTCAGTTCTTCCAATCTTAAATGCTTCAGTCACTTGCGCTTGTACTCCTACTTCCTTGGCTAAGAAATCCTCCACCTTTTCCTTTACGTTTGTTTCATCATTTTTTATCACCAGTCCTTTTATTATTATATTATTTCTCTTTTCTTGCTTTTCCTGTATTTCCATTCTATTTTCCAGCTCATTAATTTTATTACACAGTTGTTGTTTTTCGCGATTCCATTCTTTTTCTTTTTTAGCATATTCTGCCTTAATTTTAGCCATTTCTTGCTGAAATAAATCAATTTTTTTCTCGACGCGCTCCGCTCTTTCATCCATTGCATCCAATTTATTATTTATTTTTCCCAGTAATTCCTCCATTTTGTTATTTCCGCTTTATTTGATTCGTGGTGTATGTAAACTGTCCCACTATTTGAATTTAGATTCACTTCAAACTTTCATGTCAATTGCCAGAACCGGAAGATTTTCACACCCGTTATTAGGAAATCAGGAATCGGGAATCGGAGGACCGTGGTTTGTAGCGACAGTTTATCCGCTCGTTCCGTCCCAAGCACCTCGGCCAGCGCTCTCGCTTTCTGTTCTCCCAATAATCGAACGCGCCGCACTTAACACCACGTTTGGCCGGTTAAATGGGCCAATCAGGGCTCGTTCCCTACTCCGTGCGCGCGTACGCTGTTGCCCGTTGTCTTCCTCACGCGTTGCGATTCTCGCCCTTATGGTATCGCTACCCGTAAGAACTCGGCTTTTAGGCCCTTTGTTCTGTTTTACTTTAGCTTTGACCGGTTTTATTTTCCGTTGCACTTAACTTCAGTCACCTTATCTCACTATCTGTTCACTTTTTCACTGCGCAACTGTCGCTTTTCACTCACAAAACAGCTTCTAAATTTCACTCTGTGACACGCCCGTCTTAACTTCGCTTCACCGCACACTTCCACTTTTTTCTAAGTTCCTGTTCAGGATTTTACATTGACCGCAGAGGTACCTCGTATGCGGTCCTCAATTACAGAGGTGTCCATGAATTTATACGGCATGAAATTATAAACGGGTTTTTGATTTGATTTAGTAGTTGGGATTATAATATGAAATTAAGTTAATAGGGTTGAGAAATTAATTTATTTTAAATAAAGTAAAAGTATTATATATGTGTTGTTTTTTTGTTTGCTGGAAAAGTTTATATCCCTAAAGTTAAAGGAGAATATTATCCACAATCAAATTTAAAATAAAAAATCAAGTTTTTTAAGCTATTCCTGATACAGAAGAATTTGAGTTGTTGAAAAAATTATCTCGTGAAGAATAAATAATATCACACAAATAAGGTGTTCCTGATAATTTTTTAAACAACATTGATTTTATTAATACATATATCAGTTTGAAAGTAAGATGTGGGTTTATCACAAGTCAATTTCAAAAAATTAGGCAGATGACCACACAGTTTGATCATTTCGGCTGTATTCTTTTTTTATGGATGTGTTAGAGTGATGGCGGAACTGGCTAAGCAGTCTGCTGCAAGTAGTGATGTGGGTCGGGTAAATACCCAGTGGGTAGGGTATTTATAAATGGGTATTTACCCCTGCCTCGGGTAAATACCTAAAAACTGGGTATTTATCAAATGTATAATATTTAGAAAGCTAAGCTAACTTTTACTCACATAATCTTATCTTAATAAATAAACTACATATAAAGGAAGTGGAATATTTTATGTAAAATAACAATTTAAATAACATTGAATAAGCATTCACCCAGGTAAATTAATCGTTTATCGGGAAAAAACATTGGCTGCCGAAATTTATGGAAATAAACAGTTAGATGCAATAAATTGCGCCTGTTAGAGTTTACAAACAACATTGTGATGGCTGACTCCGAAGATTGGGATAATTTAAATTGTTTGTACATTATTTTCTGACTTGTTTCCATTTTTGAAAAATGAACATTAACTTGAAAAATAATCCTTATATTTATTAACATTAATATTAATATATAGGTACTTATAGACACATTATTAAACAATCTTAAATAAGGCAAACAATATCACAAAATAATATAAACAACGCTGTATACCGATGGGGGATCATAAGTATGCAACAGCAATGAGATAGCATGAACAAAAGCACATAATACTTGAGTAAGAAAGAGATAACCGTACAAAACAGTTATTTTAGTAGGCATATTTAGTTGACATATGACATAATTAAAATGAGCGTCAAGTCTACTCAAATATTTGTTTCTATGTTCATCTCTTTTTTATTCGATCATTGAATTCTGTTTTTTATTCATTTTATCTCGTTGCTGTTATATACAGGTTGCCTAAAATTGTACAGAACATGGCAATTCCATGAGTTGGAAAAGGTTCATAAGACCATAAGAGTAACCGAAATAACAAATGTAATAATTACTTTAGTAGCTAGGCAACAAGTAGGTACAATAGCTACTTGTTGCCCAGCTACCAAAGTATTTATTGCATTTTCCATTTCGGTTACTCTTATCGCAAATAGTACCTATTTGAACCTTTTCCAACTCATGGAATTGCCATGTTCTGTAGAGTTAGGTATGTCCCCACCGGTATTTTGGGCAGTAAATGTTCTCAGTTCAGCTATTTTCTTAAACATTTTTATAAAATTCGCATAGAGCACCTTCACTTACCAATCAATTATACTGATTGGATTAACTTTATAATATTTGTAAATAAGTCTATAAATACCCGCTTATATACCCATTTTGGGTATTTACCCGGGTAAATACCCCGGGTATTTACCCCTAAAAATAAATACCCGGGTAATTTACATCACTAGCTGCAAGTGTAGAAGCTTTAGCGAATAATTGTGGTGTTTGCAAAGCGAAAACGGCGTTCAAAAGAGCGCAGTGTGTCTCCTGTTTAGTGTTTTACCACAAAAGTTGTATTTCAAAACTGAAAAATGTGTCTGTAATTGAGTGACCAAATAGTGTGTTGTAAAACGCTAGAAATAAGCCATGGACAAGTGCACGAGAGCGACCTCGAACTCGAACGCGGGACAGATTTAGAAAATTTAGAACTATTAGATGCGTGTTCCGTTATCAACACAGATAAAGCCGATGTACGTAAACATACAGAGGCACTTCTGCTAAAAGAAATTATAAATGGGAAAAATACCCTAATAAAGGAACTATATGAAAACATTGATCTCTTAAAAGTAAAGATCGGTTTCTTGGAGGGAAATAGTGCAAAATCAGTGCGCAGTAACTGTACGAACGAAGAAAGTGGAAAAGGAAATCCCCCATCAAGCAGTGTTAAAAAAATCGACAAAACCAAGCCAACAGCTACTAAAGGAAAAACATTTAGTGCGGTGGTAGCAGAAA
Source organism: Agriotes lineatus (assembly GCA_940337035.1). Lineage (NCBI taxonomy): Eukaryota > Metazoa > Arthropoda > Insecta > Coleoptera > Elateridae > Agriotes > Agriotes lineatus. The sequence goes on from CALNHX010012273.1 coordinate 6,787, forward strand.
AAAGCAATATCAACAAATGTAATATTAACAAAGACATATTGTCGGCAACTCTAATAACTAAGAAAAACGTCAGCGAAGCATGCGAACTCGCTGTTGCAAATCAAGGTACCAACATTTTATCGATTAATGTGCAACAAAACCAAAGTAAATCGATGAAACAAGGACAATCTAGACATTTTCGAAAACCCGGGAAAGCAAATGTAATCATCGGTCGTGGTTCGGCAAACAACACTGGCTCTGGTATAGTTGGAGTCCCAAAAAGAATCTGGCTTCACCTTGGGCGTATAAAAAACGACAACAAATCCGATGTAACTGAAGAAGATGTTAAAAATTTTATAGGCAAGGACTCTGAAAAAATAGTTGTGTATAAACTAAACACCAGCAGAAACTATAGCACTTTTAAGATAGGAATTTCTCCCGAGCTCTACTCCCAATTTTCAAATCCCGACTTCTGGCCTTACGGTGCCACGGTAAGAAAATTTGTGTTCAATCAATCCAAGAATTACAACGAAAAGTCTGGCCAAAGAAATATGCTTCCGAAGGAATCTTCAAAAATGGAAGAAAACAATTTTTTATAGAAGAATTAAAAAACACTACGGGTGCTAAAAAAACTACTAGTGTTGTGCCTAAATACGTTGAAGTGTTCCATTTAAACGTTCAATCAATTAAGAATAAAATTGACGAAATTGAAGCGCTTATCATCCAACAAAATTTCTGTTATGACGTTTTGTGTTTTAGTGAACATCACTGCACTACCTCAGAAGCAGAGGGCTTGCGAATGTGTGATTACGTAGTGGCGGCCAAATTTTGTTATGTGGCGGTACCCTAATTTTAGTTAAAGCTGCGTGTAAGTATAAAACTATACAAGACATCTGCGACCTTGCGGAAGAGCTGCATTGTGAATTATCGGGGATCGAAATGGTCGACGAAAATTCTATCATTGTTACAGTTTATCGCGCACCCAGCGGCAACTTTTTAAAAATTTGTACTAATATTCCAAAAACTGATATATTGCTACAAAAACAAATAAGAAAATAATCATAAACGGCGATTTTAATATTAGATTTAATGATAACTATTGCCATAAAACAAACTTTTGTAATCTAATCAACTCTTTTGGGCTACGTGTAACAATAAGGCAGCTTTCACACCAAAGTAGCATGCGACTTGCGACTTGCTACCTAAAGCAGGAAGCACGTCGCAACTTGCGTCTTCCATGTTTACTTTCATACCAAAGTCGCACAGTCTACTCCATTTATCATTAGTCCTCTGTTGCTAATAATAAAACAGTTGCCTAGATGTCGTCGGAAGAAGACAATATTGCGTTAATTGCTGTTGTGATTGCAAGGAGGTGAAGAAAAAAAAAGAAGGAAGGTCTAGATTCATCCGTACTTACGAGATAATGCTGATACACATAGCACGTTTATTGTATTCCAGCAGTTATCGTCCGGTAAAAATTTTTTGCTAGACATCACGAAAAACGTACAAAAAATTTATTAAAACTCAGACACCAAAGCAAGTCAAACAACGTGTACGCGGCTTGGAAACACGTTGCAAAGTGTCAAAATTATACGACATGCTTTATATTCGAGTCGCATGTCGCATGTTGCCACGTCGCATTTTTGCGACGCGACTTGAGTGTGACACCACCCATATATTTGAGTAGGTTTTAAAATAAGTGGCATGCTTCCTGCTTTCTAGCAGCAAGTTGCACGTTGCATGCTACTTTGGTGTGAAAGCTCCCTTTTAAAGAAAGCACACGTGAAAAAATTGCTTAGATAACGTAATTACAAATATCGAAGAAGGCTTATTTTCTAGTTATGCCGTGGATTTAATCTATCCAACCACAAAGGTGTCGTAGCAAAGTATGTAAAAAGTCAAGATGTCCCAGACACGATAAAATATCGGCCTACCAGCTACAGCGGATTGTTCAGTTTATACAATGACCTAGAAATTGCAGACTGGTCATTTATCAATAATCGCTACTTAAATACTGAAAATAAGTTCAATACGTTTGTAACTATCTTACAGCTATCAATACGTTCTGCTTTTCCTGAAAAAAACTTAAATCTATCAAAAAAGCAAAATCGCAACTGGTTTAACGATAATCTACAAAAAATGAAAGATCGTCTGCAGTATTTAAGGCTCCGTTATAATCAAACTCCGACGGGGGAATTGCTGCAAGCTTATAAATCTTATAAACAATTGTATAGATCGGAGATAAAATCTTCAAAACACGCTGTTTCTGACCAGTACCTGAGTAAACATAGGTATTCTCCTAAATCCTTGTGGAATGTAATTCAGTAAGGCCAATAAAAAATTATGCTCCTGATTCGATTAACTTATCCGCAAACATCTTTAATAATTACTTTGCAGAAGTTGCAGAAAAACTCCTGCATGAGTTAAAAAGCTCAAATGCTAACTCAATCAAAAATTGTGCGCCTTTAAAAACAGACACTGAATTTAAAATTCAAAATGTGTCATATAACGACATCAGATACGTTATCAACAGACTAAAAAGTAAAGAAAGCAAAGACTGCTACGACATAAACGCAAAAATGATTAAAAACGTAAAAAATGTTATAATATTGCCTTTGACAAAACTTATCAATGAGTGTAAGCGGTTTTCTCGACTGTATTAAAGGTGGCGAAAATAATTCCGGTGTATAAAAAAGACTCACCGGACGAAGTGTCAAACTATAGACCAATTTCTTTGGTTCCGGTAATTGGTAAAATTTTCGAAACGGTTAATTATAACCAAATGATAAATTACCTTGAAAAAAACTTTATCTTCAATCCGCAACAATATGGATTTAGAAAAGGTTTTTCTACTTCTAAAGCCATCACGGACACAATTGGGACAAAAGTATAATAGGGATATCAAAATATTTACAGGAGACTGGAATGCTAAGGTGGGGAGAGACAATCAAGGAAATGAATTTCTGATGGGAAAACATGGAATTAGAGAAGACAATGACAATGGAAGGAGACTAATAGAATATTGCGCGTTAAATAACCTGATGATAGGAGGAACACTTGTTGCACATAAGAACATACACAAAACAACTTGAATATCCCCAGGCGATCGAGTACGAAACCAAATTGATCACGTCCTTGTGGAAAGAAAATGGAAAAACTCACTTTTAGATGTGAGGGCTATGCGAGGCGCCGATGTTGCTTCGGACCACCAATTACTACGAGCCAAAATAAAGATTAAAATAAAAGCTAACTATATGACATGCAACAAGAGGGAAATTGAAAGACCAAGATGCCCAGCAAGAATACCACATAATGTTAGAATCAAAAATGGGAGAATTAGGGAACCTAGCAACCCAGGATATTGAGGAAATCTGGGAAAAACATAAGAACACACTTGTAGAGGCAGAAACAGCAACAATAGGATATAGACAGAAAGCAGACAAACCATGGATAACAAGAGAAACAAAAGAAAAAATTGAAAAAAGATGAAAATTAAAAGTTAAGATGATGAATACAACAATTCAAGAACAAAAGAACATGATTGCAAATGAATATACCCTAACTAACAAAGAAATAAAGAAAAGCGCCAGGAAAGACAAGCGAACATCCATGGAAGAAATAGTGAGGAGAGCTGAAGAAGCAGCGGCGAAGCAAGACATGAAGACACTTATATGACCTCACAAAAACCATAAAAGGAAAGAAATATACAAGTACAGTTAAAATAAGAGGAAAGCATGATCAGGTATACAGCACGCAGGAAGAAATAAGAGAAGGGTAGGCAACATACTTTGCGGAGGTTTATAGAGCACCAACTGGAGAAACTGGTCTAGAGATTGAAACACAAAATGTCGATGAGATGCATTTACTAAGGAAGAGATAAATACTGCAGTAAAAAACCTGAAAAACAATAAAGCGGCGGGTAGTGACGGAATAACAGCAGAACTATTAAAAGGACATATAGATCTAACAGTAGATGTGCTGCACATTTTGATAAACAAAATATGGACAGAGGAGAGACTACCAAAAGAATGGGGGAAAGGCATAATAATCAAACTGCCCAAAAAGGGCAACCTCACTAAATGTGAGAACTGGAGACCAATAACACTATTAAATGTAGCGAGCAAAATCCTGACAAGAGTGATGTGGGAAAGAATGAAAATGACCATCAATGAAAAACTGCAAGAAAATCAAGCAGGCTTTCGACCGAATAGATCCTGCATAGACAATATAGGAATTGTGAGAATTATTCTTGAACAAACAGCAGAAGTGGATGAGGAGGTATATATAAATTTTGTTGACTTCGAAAAAGCCTTTGACTCCATCAACAGAAGTGCTATGTGGAAAATATTAGAACAATTTGTCATACCAGAGAAATACATAAGACTTATAATAACAATTTATGATAAATCTGAATCGCAAGTAGAACACGAAGGACGATTATCCCAAGCATTCAAGACAGAAAGTGGAGTAAGGCAAGGGTGCATACTGTCACCAATCTTGTTCATCATAGCTATAGACTGGATAATGAGAAAAACAGAAGATGAAATCAGCGGCATCAACTGGGGGGTATTCCAAAAACTAGAGCATTTGGAGTTTGCAGATGATATATGCCTTATAACACCAAACAAGAAACAAATGCAAAAGAAAACCACAGGATTGGAAACACATGCTAAGAAAATAGGACTGAAAATCAACCCCACGAAAACCAAGATATTAGCTAAAAGGATGAATGAAGGTACTGCAATAAAAATAAATGATAAAGATGTTGAAGAAGTCAATGAATTTAAATATCTGGATAGCAGAAGTGCGAAGTGTGGCTGGAGGGACAGAACCAGATGTAGAAGCAAGAATTCAGGCAGCCAGAAATGCATTTATCATGTTGAATCGAATATGGACAGCAGCCAACATTAAAAAGAAAACGAAATTCAAATTGTTCAGAACAAATGTTAAATCTGTATTATTGTATGGGTCGGAGACGTGGAGCTTATCTAAGAAAGACACAACGAAACTACAAACGTTTGTGAATAAATGTTTACGAAGAATATGTAAAATATACTGGCCAAATCGGATCTCAAATGAGGACCTATGGAAGAATACAAACGAAGAACCAATACATATAACCATAACGAAACATAAATGGAATTGGATAGGACACACTCTGAGGAAGTCGAATCAAAGCATAATAAAGCAAGCGTTCACTTACAACATGATGGGGAAGAGGAAAGTAGGCCGCCCGAAATACTCATGGAAAAGAATAACACAAAAAGAGCTCAACCAACTGGGAATAACATGGAATGAAGTAAATAGAATGGCAAAGAATAGGAAGGAATGGAAGGAGTTTGTAGATAAAATGGTAAAGGATAAGAGCGCGCGGGATTAGCCACCCTGCCGTCAACACTAGGCTCTAGAAACACCGCAAGGTGCCCTTTGCTCCACCAAGGAGCTACAGGAATCAATCAATCAATCAAAGCCATCGCGGATCTTTCAATTCGTATCACAAAAAATTTCGAAAGCGGCAATTACTTAGGATGCTTATTCTGTGACCTGAGTAAGGCGTTCGATTGTGTGTGCTACGAACTATTGATAGATAAACTGAAATTTTACGGATTTAGCAAGAATACTATAAGCCTGATAAACTTTTTTCATACAGACAGAGTTCACTTTGTTCAATTCAAAAACAATACATCCGACGTCCGCTCTGTTCGGCATGGAATCCCGCAAGGGTCAGTTTTAGGCCCCATAATTTTTTTATTATATATTAATGAATTGCCAAATTATGTGCCCTCCGCAAATTTTATATTATTTGCAGACGATACAACGGCCACAAATTCTAGTAAAACACATCTGGATCCGCACAGGGCGATGGAGTACACACAATCGAAGGCCTCAGAATGGTTCACTGCAAATAGACTTACGCTACATACTGCAAAGATGGAAAAAAATATTTTTAGTCTTCGTAACAACTCTGATTTTGAAAACCCAGAAAAAATTGAGTTTCTGGGTGTATACCGGGTGACAATGAGACTAGGGCCATGCTTATATCTTCTTTATTTATGAATCGATTTGAATAAAATTTTATACCAAGATACTAGACATAATTTCTGATTGGCCGATAGATATAGTCAAAATGGCTGACTTCCGGTTTTACCGGAAATGATACTAACTTTGTTTTTTTAAATGGAACATCCTGTATATTTTATATTTTTCTGTATCTACGAGTCAAATTACATATAATAATCTTGCAAATTTCAAATTTTTTTAAACAAAAAATTTATTTTTTTAATTAATTTTCAGTTTCAGATAAAGATCAAGTAGTACATGATGCATATCGTTAGATTGGTAATTACATTTTCTATCTAATGGCAAGATGGCCCTTAGTAGGTGCCATTTAAAAAAAGTGACTTTTTCTTAAAAAACGGGTTTTGCCAATTATATTCTTTTATTAAAGGTTTGTTATTGACCTTATTGATAAAATAGCTATTATTAAGAGTTGCTAGAGTCAATTAGAAAAAAAAAATTCCAAGTCGAGGCCTTCTATAGTAAAAAATAAAAATTGAAAAAATAATTTTTTTGTTTAAAAAAATTGAAATTTGGCAAGACTATTATATGTAATTTGACTCATAGAATCAGAAAAACCTAAAATATACAGGGTGTTTCATTTAAAAAATCAAAGTTTGTATCATTTCCAGTAAAACAGGAAGTCAGCCATTTTGACTATATCTATCTGCTAATCAGAAATTATGTCTAGTATCTTGGTACAAAATTTTATCCAAATCGATTCATAAATAAAGAAGATATAAGCGTGGCCCTAGTCTCATTGTCACCCGGTATATTGACCCCATGCTAACATGGCGAACACATGTTGGGTACTTAGCAAAAAACTTTCGAAAAACATATTTGTCTTAAGAAACCTAGTAAAAATTGTCTCTTCAAAAGTTGTCGTTACTGCGTATCACTCGCTGTTTCATTCGCAAGTTAAATACGCTATATTAGCGTGGGGACACTGTGCCGATGGTGCCAGGATTTTTGGCCTGCAACGAAGGGCAATTCGAATAACCGCCGGGCTTGGATTTCGGGAGGATTGCCGAAGTGTTTTTCAAGACAAAAGAATACTTACTTTCCCGTGCATGTTTATATACGAATGTTTGATATATGCACGGGAGCACATCGGCGGTTACCCCAAATTCGAGCATAGGTTTGATACTCGACATAAAAATAATATCTGCATTGAGTACTTGCGCCTCAATAAAAGCCGAAGCGGGCCATTATACCATGCAACCAAAGTTTTTTAATTTATTACCCCCGAACATCCGAATGATGTCAATTAATAGATTTAAAACAACAATAAAATCGTTCTTGGTAAACCACGCTTTCTACAACTACGAAGATTTCTGCACGCGCACTGGCGACCTTGCACCTTTATAGCGCTTAAGATTTGTTTATTTTACATGTTTTTACCTGTTTTGTCCTGTATATTATATTTATATTATTTTGACCTGTGTAAATACTATGTATACCTAACACCAATAAATCAACATTCAACATTATTACCTTGTTTCTAAATAGATATTTTTTAACTTTCAGACTTTTTTACCACAAGAATCAAATTAAATTATAGTATCATTTTAAGTTATGTATGTTTCTTTTCATTTCTTAGAATAAAATTTCTATCCGTTGGAACAATAAAAAAATGTTAAGCAATTAAAAATAAACAACCAAAAATGAACAGATTTTCAGCGGTTCCGTTTGGGACCTATGGTATTGATGGTTTTCTTTTTAATTTTAGTAGTCTAATATGTGTAACTTTTTAACTCAGATTATAATGCCTAGTTTTCTTAGTCATTTTCCTATTTTCTGTGCATTTTTTTCAACAAAATCCGGTATTTCTACTAAAACATCAAAAACAATGTGTTACGTGTAATTTTACATTTAGATGCAGTTAAGAATTGTTATATATGATTTTCGCTTAAATACATTCAGATGTAGTTCCGAGATTTAGATTGACCTGTAGTTCCTAGGTGTAGATTTGGTTGCATACTCACTTTTGCATTTTTGGATGATTTTGAAAAACCTTGAAAATTCTAGGGGATTATAATACAATTTTCAAAATACATTGATAGTACGATTTCCGGCGGCCATTTTATGAGACTGATTTCGTGAGATTATTTTCCTTTGGGGCTGCATGTGATTTGGATACTTCACTTATGTGGATCAAGTAATTTCCAAAAATTATCGGTAGATTTTGTGATCAGCCCTAGGAAATATGGTGTTATATTGCTGAAATGAAGCCAGTTATCCTGAGATGATTATGTATTTCTGCAATCACTCACTTGAGGCCATCCAACAGCTCTGGTATGTTATTTGTGCTTCCGTTGGACGTCGAATTCAGATATCGGCTTCTTTCGTAGCCCCCTAAGCTCTGGCTTCTGTCGTAGCCCCCTAATTGGTACATTAGTACTCCTCTTTCGTTTACGACCTTTTGGAGTTCCATTATCGCTTGCCACGCACCTGCAAGACCCCCACGCGGTCTGTGCACCCTCAATCCATGTGGTAGCCTTTGAACGCACGGCTTCTCCCCAGTGTGACAACCACGAGGTTTTTCCCCCGGTGCAAGAACCTGTTGCACTTGAGATTATTTCCAACTAGAGGACATCTCCGTGGAGCAAACCCCTGCATGGCTGTTCTGTCGACGCCGCTGCGCTACTGAACAACCCCAGGTATCTACCTCCTAGCGTTTATTCACCCCATCGCTTAAACTAGAAATATCGTTCGGACTAGTTTTGTGAAAGCTTGTGCACTGCGCTTACCTTGTTTGATGGTGATCTCCAGAACAGATGGTACCGAGAAAATTAGAAAACTCTGTGTAGCTATCGGCGGCGTTCACCTCGTGCAAATGTGTATGTGGAATAGGTTAATTTCATTTTGTACATTTAATATTTTCTTCGATTGGCAATAGTGCCTTTGCAGTTTAGTTGCGTTCAAGTAACACAACATATTAAAAATTTATTAACATAACTTTGGCGAGGGTTTTCGGGAGCTTGAATTTTTGCATTTAACACACTGCGCTGAATATACACAATTTTTAGTGTAATAACACCACGAAATGGTACCACTTCGAATGAATCGCGAGTAGGTAAATGATTTGAGTGCTGAAACGATTTATTAAGATCTCCGGTATTCCGCTATCGCTTTTTAATGTTTAGTCATTACCGTCACTACAGTTGAAATACATGTACTCGAACGAAATTGCGAGCTAAGAACATAGAGTTCTGTTTTGGATTTCAGATTTATTAACTTAAAATCTTGTACATTTTTTTATACATAAAACTAAGATTACATCTAAGTACTATTCCATTTACGAACAAACTATTTATCACAGATTTATGTCGCCTTTTTCAAGCATGGTGCAGATTTGTATATGTAAATAAATAATTAGGTTATTTCAAGTTATGGTGTTTTCTGTCTCTGATTATTTTTATGTAACAGCTGAGTGGTTTAGGAACTTACACGGCCACCTGTAGGTTTTCTGGTTTGGACTGTCTCGAACCACTGGCGCTTCCGGACAACCCCCCCATTCCTGCTCAGGAACTAGCTTGGCAAACGTTTGGTACACGACTAGACAATTCCTGGACCACCGTGCTGTGAAGTATATATGATTTTTTTTTGCGTGCGAATAAATTCCCTTGTGTAGCAAATGTAATAAACGTTGAATTTGACTTTTTACCCAGATTTTTAACCCTTTAACCCGACCAGATTTTTTTGTTTCATTTTTTTAGACAAATTACATTATTTTTAAAGTCTTTGTTTTCAAAACACTCATTTAGATCGTTATCGCTGTCAAGTTTAGTTTAATTGCTAGAGCAGATTTTTTGGTTCGACAACTAGATCAGATTTCAAAAACTTCAACGTCAAGTTTTGTTTAATTGCTAGACCAGATTCAACAACTAGACCAAATTTTTGCGTTTTTTTAGGTAAATGAGTCTGATTTTATGCTTGAAAAGCTGGACCAGATTTTTTAAAATGACGCCTTTTAGTTGAAAATGATGTGACTATTTAGCTAAAGAAATTAAACAAAAATTGGTAGAAAAGAGGGGTGTTCATTTTGGTTTCAAATTGTCTCAGGAATTTCAAAAACTTCAACGGATGAAATTTAAAAACAACCCATTTTCCCTCTAAAACGCGTTTTGAAAAATCTGGTCTAGACAAAATGGATCGATTTTCATCGGTTTTTTTGGGGTGAAAAAACTTTAACGCTTGAACATCAGGGTTAAAATCCTGTTTTTTGTTAGTTTTTATAAACTTCAACGATAAAAACTTAAAAATCGAGCTGTTTTGCTCAAAAAATTCGTTTTTAGAAAATCTGGTCTAGAAAATATGTTTGTATTTTTAATGGTTTTTGGTTAGAAAATGAGTATTTTGAAAACAAAGACTTTAAAAACAATGTCATTTGTCTAAAAAAAATGAAACAAAAAAATCTGGTCTAGAACATGCACTATAATAACTACTACTCATTTATTATTATGAATTCTGTATTCCATTGGATTATGTTTAACACCACATCTAGGTTTATTAACCAAGTCAAGTGTTTCCTGATTCAATGTTCCATCAACAGGTAAATTATATAATTCTTGGAACACTTATTTAAGACTAGGTACTTACTTGTTTCTATTAATAATGAGTCATTACTCTCTAAATATCCAAACTGTTTTAAATAGTCAGTAATATTAACTTCCAAGGAGGATGAAAAAGAAATATTGATAAATAATAAAAATATAATACATCGGTTTTGCCTCTGAACTGACTCTGTCAGAAATCAGTTATTACCATTTAAATAAATTTGTAAATATTTTTCTCTGGGAAAATAGTCAAAATTACTAATAAATTCTTCTTCACGTAAATTTATTTTTTTTTCGACCTCTGACCGAAAGTAGATTTTCCTAACTGTCATTTGACAACAGAAAGTTGACATTCGCCGCTGAGCGTGCGTTTTCATCATTTTGCCGCTGGCCGAGCGTTTTGGGTTTCCGCGTGAACAAAATAGTTAGCCACGTCCGAATGTTTCCTTGACAACGCCCGTCATTAGTGGAAATAATCGCGTCGCATGTCATAGACTGCGCGAGTAATGTTAACTTGATTGTCAATTCATTTTTGCCATAAAATTAAATTTGATATTTTCCTTTAATAATATGCTCAGTCGTCGAAAAAATAGTATGTATGTTTCGAGCTAAAAGTGCGCTTGCGCTTCGCCTAAACCAGCAATATGCACTTTCAGCTCTTAACATACAATATACTATTTCGATTACATAGAATATTGGGCAGTAAAAAGAGCAATGCAAAACTGCAGAATTGACACGAGATACATTAAACCCATCGAAAGCTGCTACCACCAAGCAACTAATATACTTAATACACTTAAGGTGGGAACAAAGAGAAATAGCATGGAAAATCGTATATATACAGATTCCTGCTTGCCGCTTGAACTGATAGGATTGATAGTGGTGATTGATTGGTGAGCGGATGGCCCCGCGAGCAAATGCTCGCCTCTCAGACGGCCGGCCCGGGTTCGATTCCCGGCGGATACTATAGATGGATTTTAAAAATTGTACGCTCCCCGGCTACCACGCTAACATCTGTGGTAGTCGTTAACCCCTAATAAGGGAACTCTTCCTCAATTTCGACGGGCAAGGCTAGCCACCTACCCGGCCTAAGGGCAAAGAGGGCTCATAGAACCACTTTGTGGTTATAACAGGCCACTGGCCTACAATAAGAGGAAGAAGAAGATAGTGGTATCAATCGAAAGAGAAAAAAATGCGCCTAGTTTGATACTACTTTACTTGAATTTGTTGCTTGTTTAAGATAATTGTGGGATATTTTTATTTCTCAGGATTCCGTTAAGTTTCCCGAATGCTGCTCAGCCCAGTCTGATTCGCCTATCTACCTCACCCAGTCTAATTTTTGATTTTCTATTATTATATCTTCGATATTTACTGTATTTGTCATTCCTTTAGTCTTCTCTAAGTTTATTTTCTTCAATATTATCCAATATTATAACTATGTCATCCGCGTATCTCAGATGATTTAGTCTTTCTCCATTTATATTTATCTCCATTTGATCCCAGTTAAGGCTCCTGAAAACATCCTGGAGTGTGGCTGTAAATAACTTTGCAGATAGCGTATCTCCTTGTCTGACTCTTTTCCTTATTGGTACTGGATTGGTGTTAGTGTGTAGTTGGTATACCGAGTGTTTCACTTAAGGTGCGAACACAGGGAAATTGCATGGGAAATCGTATATATGCAGATTCCTGCTTGCTGCTTGAATTGATAAGATTGATGGTGGTATCAATCGAAAGAGAAAAAAAATATGCTTAATTTGATACTACTGTTACGTTTTTAATGCTCGGGCTATTTACAAAATTATACGACGCTTCTTGCATTAAACATTTATTTACAACGATTATTTACAAACACAAGGATTTACAAGGCAGAACACAAATTACTTAAACTAACGAACTATTTCTAACAACGATACACTATTTATTTATATACGCTGGATTAAACATCAATTATTTATTTGGCTATTTACGACTTAAACACTAACGATTTATATGGTTATTTGTTTGTTATTTATTTCACTAGGGTTATATACACACGGGTCTATTTATATGGGAGCTCTACGCTCTTCGAGCCGAATTCGAACTGTATGAGAACTGAACTGCTATTCGGCGATCGCTTATTTATATTGCCGGATAATTTCCTTCTAGAACAATCCTGACTTCGCTCGTATGTTCCGGCAAATGCATGACGCATTCGCGTGTGTTGACCTCGAGCGCGTTCCCGAAAGCGTGAGTCATCCGTTGCACCTGGCTCTGGATCGATCCGGAAGGCTGCACGCGTATTAGTCACCAAGGCTGCCGACTTGATCCGCCACACCTGGCCCCAAGGCCGCTTCCCGAAGTCTGAATTCTGTGACTCATATGTTGGCAATGGCTCAGCTCAAGCTCGTTACACTACTTTACTTGAATGTGTTGCTTGTTTAAGAAAGAAATTGCTTAAAAGCTGTAATAAATATTTTGCACTTTATTCACAAAAAAACAGATCAGCCATGATCAAATTTGTTTATGCGAAAATAAATGTTATTTTCTGACAGTTATCAATTCATGTATTTAACTAATTACTATGAATAATAATGTTGAATATTCTAATGAAGAGAGGGTATTTATTATCAAAACATTTTACAGTGGCGTCAGTTTACGCAGAATTCGTGATTTATTCTCGGTTAAATTTAACAAGCGACCTATTCCATCTGTATCAATAATTCACAAGTTTGCAAAAAAACTTGAAACTATAAGCAAATTTATAGCAAGTCCTACTCAAAAAGTCAGCCAGCGTGGCCGAGCGGTTAAGGAGCTCGACTGCGATGCCACGGTACGGGGTTCAATCCCGACACCTGGCAACTGGGGCGGCCCTAGGCACTTTAAAAATTGGTTACCGAAACCACAGTTGTGGAAGTAGGGAAAGTAAGGCAGTCGTCGAACGCGTGATGCTAACAACATCACCCAGTGTGCCAGATTGACTGGGTTTCGGAAAGAGATATTTCGGCGACCTTGATTCGCCTTGTCTCAGGCCATGTTCTTCCATGGAATGAAGTGCCCAAACTTTTTTTTTTAACTGGTTAATGGCGCATCAGCAGCTAGGCTATTAGCACCCTATAAAGATAGGGTTACAATAAATTATATAATTTACATTCCAACATAAATCTGATAATTTTACGTTCACTTATGTTGTCATTCTTCAACACTTCACTTAGATTATTTGGTAACTGATGACGATTTCTACATTCTGAATATAGATCACAATCTAAGATGATGTGTGCTATTGTGAGCTGAACATTACACGTTTCACATACTGGAGGGTTTTCTCGATTTAACAAGTAGCTGTGAGTGAGATTGGTGTGACCAATTCTTATTCTATTCAGTAAAGTACTGGGTTTTGGATTGAGGGCTGTTGAAGGGATCCAATTCGTTATGTTATCTTTAATATTACGGAGTTTATTGTTCCGTAAATTCTCCCACTGTTGATAAAATTTCTTTTTAATAACAGCTTTTACAGAGTGTTTGGCATCGTAACTTGTAATACTGTTGTATTGTGTTGTATAATCGAATACAGCTCCTTTGGCCAATAAGTCAACTCGTTCATTTTCAGAAATACCTATATGTGCCGGTATCCAAATGATACATACAGATTTGGCTAAATTTAATGTTTCCTGGTGGCACTCTTGGATTTCTATGACCAAAGGATTACTGGAAAAAAGTTTCTTGACTGCCCGAACTTTACTTTACTCAAAAAGTTCTCCATTCTGCTGTAAAGAATAACCTAATCTGTTATAAAATGTCTGCCTTACATTAGCCAACTGTCTGTCTGTGATTAGCGTACACTCCGCGACCATTGCTTGGATTGCTTCCTGCAAAGAGTTAATATTTGGGTGCCGTTTTCTGTAAATTTTGTTTTTCAGATGACCCCACAAAAGGAAGTCACATGGTGCCAAATCAGGAGAACTTGGTGGCCAGTTGATACTGCCACGCGACCAATCCAGCAATTAGGAAAGTTATCATTTAGATATTCCCTCACATTCAAACCATAATGCCCTAGACAGCCATCATGCTGAAACCAAATCTCCTGATTTTCAGGTGCAACTCCTAATGCAGGGCCAATCTGATTGATTAAAAATTCTAAATAAGAATCCGAATTTAAATTTCCAACTATTTCAAACGGTCCAATAATGTTATTGTTGAAAATACCAGCCCAAATATTAATTTTCTGCGTAAACTGCGTTCTTGTTTCAAGAGCTATCCAAGGATTTTCTTGGGCCCAGTATCGAGTGTTCTGCGTATTTGGTTCATTATTAAGTGTGTACTTACATACATCTGTAACACAGATTGACCGCAAAAAGTTCATATCTCGTTTGAGTGTTCTTGCATGACTTTGCAGAATACACGCTTGCTTTCTTCATCGACTAAGAATATTTCTTGATGTCTTGATGGCACTGATGTTTGTAGGGATGATAACCATGCTTCTTCAGAACCTTATGCACTGACCGTGTCAATGCTTTGCACTCTCGAGCAATACATCTTATGCTGGTTGTTTAATTAGCATTTATCAACCCCAAAATTCTTTCTTCCAGCTCATCGTTGGTTCTACTATTCCGTTGGTCTGTAATGTTAATGTTTTGATTGAATATTTGTTTAAACTGCAATATTATAACTACCTTTTGAATCACCTGCTGCTACACTTGCTGTAGTTTCAAATTTTTCCACAATCGTGTGAATTGTTTATACAGATGGAATAGGTCGATTATTAAATTTAACTGGGAATAAATCACGAACTGTGAGTAAACTGACGCCACTGTAAAATGTTTTGATAATAAAATATCCTCTCTTGATTAGAATATTCAACATTATTATTCATGATAATTAGTTAAATACGTGAATTGATAACTGACAGAAAATAACATTTATTTTGGCATAAACAAATTTGATCATGGCTGGTTTGTTTTTTGTGAATAAAATGCAAAATATTTATTATATCTTTTAAGCTATTTCTATCTTAAACAAGCAACACATTCAAGTAAAATAGTTTCAAATTAACCACATTTTTTTCTCTTTCGATTGATACCACCATTATTCCTATCAATTCAAGCAGCAAGCTGGAATCTGCATATATACGATTTTCCATGCAATTTCCCTATGTTCGCACCTGACACACTCGGTATACTGACTACACTCTAACACCAACCCAGTACCGATAAGGAAAGGAGTCAGACAAGGAGATTCGCTATCTCCAAAGTTATTTACAGCCACACTCCAGGATGTTTTCAGGAGCCTTAACTGGGATCAAATGGAGATAAATATAAATGGAGAAAGACTAAATTATCTGAGATACGCGGATGACATAGTTATAATATCGGATAATATTGAAGAAAATAAATTTAGAGAAGACTAAAGTAATGACGAATACAGTAAATTTCGAAGATATAATAATAGAAAATCAAAAACTAGACTGGGTGAGGTAGATAGGCGAATCAGACTGGGCTGAGCAGCATTCGGGAAACTTAACGGAATTCTGAGAAATAAAAATATCCCACAATTACTTTTCAGAATTTGTTCAAATATTTTCCAATAAAAATCTGGTGTGATACACTCACACAACTTCCTTTTACAGTGTTCTTATAATTAGTCAAAAATTTCATTTTTAATTTTTAGCCATTTGTCAAAAATTTTCAAAAATTACAAATACTACAAAAACTGTACAAAATAGAGCGTTAGTTGAAGAGACAAATTTTCTCTAGAATTTTAAGGTTAATTCAAAAATGTAATAATATACCGGGTGTTTTATTTAAAATAGAAGTTAATAAAAAAATAGAAAAAAAAACAAAAGAAACCCACTTTAGAAGTATTCAACTGGAAAATCACCTATTTCACATCAATACACATTAAAAATGTAGTAAAAATGTAAAGTTTAAAAAAAATCGTTGCAGCCGTTTTTGAAAAAATCGAAAAAAACTGAAAAATCACAAGAGTAAACACCTACTTCCGGGTATGCGATTTTCTTCAAAAGCTTGCTGTCTCATCTACATAGTACATAAAACTTATATATGAAGTTTCAACGCCATACCTCTTTTCGTTTTTGAGATATTCTGTTAACAGACAGACACACACACACACACACAGACAGACAGACAGACCAATGAAAAAAAATATGTTTTTTGGGATCAGGGGACTCTAAAACGTGAAGATCTCTTGAAAACTCAATTTCGAATTTTTGGGGTGAATCCAGTACTTCCTTTATAGTAAAAGGAAGTAAAAAAGCAGAAATCCTTTAAAGTATAAGTAACATTCATCATCATCGTCATAATCAGCGTCTACCTATTCTATTTCTGGACATCGCCCCGAGTTGTTTCCATGATAGAGTATGTGTAGCTGCTCCCATCCATCGTGTACCAGCTATCTTAAGTCATCCCTCCATCGGGCTCTTAGTCTTCCTCGTACGTGGCCTCCATTCGGTTACCTTTCAGCTCCACCTACCGTCCTCTCGCCTCATAATATGCTCAGCCCACTGCCACACATATATTCTTTTGTTTTTCTATCCTGTAGCTTTAGTCCTAGCATAGACCTCTCCATCTTTCTTTGTGTCACTTTTGGTTTTTCAAAGTTTGTTTCTGTGAGTAGGCAACAAGCATCGGTCAAATGCTTTAGTTTTTAGTTGTTGAGGTAGGTTTGCCTTGAAGACATTTCTCAATTTTCCGAATGCTGCCCAAACCAATTTTATCTTTCTGCTCACTTTCACTGTCTGCGCCTTTTCTGACATTGTTAGTGTCTGTCCCAAGTATTGCAATGGAATGCTAGCTCTTTACCTAATTGTTTGTTATTATTTAATTAAATATTAAATTGTTAGAGCCTTTACACAATATTTTGATTGGAATAAAATTAATTCTCAGGCTGATTAAAATGTAACTCGTATTTACTTTACTTGTCAAAATGAATGGTTATATGCCCGTTTTTGTATTTTATCTACCTGTAAATAATGATAAATAACCGCTAGCTCTCAAATAAAGCAATCACTCTAACTTAGTTGGGTTCCTGTTTGTTTGTGAAAACCCAATAATCAGGAGCGGCAGCGAATATGTACCTTCGTATTATTAGTTTTTTGTTTTCACAATATTTCTAATACGTATTTAATTTTTCTAATTTAATTTTTATTTCAATTATTCATTCAACAGTTAATTTCAAAATCATTGTTTTTTATTTTTTTAGGTAGGTACTTGTAACAAATGCAGAATGCAATTTCTATCATGTGTGAAACCGATGACTTCTTAGATCTGCTGGGTAAGCATGATAATCTAATATCTGTTTTTCACCTGAATATAAGAAGCATAAATAAAAATTTTGATGAATTTGTCTTATACTTACAATTATTAAGAACTAATTTTGATGTTATTGTACTTACTGAAACTTGGAATATTGAGTATGACCTTACGAAATATTCTATGCAAAATTATAAAATCTATTATAACAATGGGAATTTCAATCAAAATGATGGAGTATTTGTTTATGTTAGGGAGAATATTAGCCATAATGTTCAGATAATTGATTCTAATTGTGGTATTTCGTTTTTCTGCCTCACATGTGTTATAAATGATATTTCATATGGCATTACAGCAGCCTATCGTCCACCTTTCAGCAATGTAGACGAATTTTTGTTTGACCTTAGATCGACGCTGCGTGGTTCTAATCAACAAATTGAAATTTTTACTGGAGATATTAATATCAATATTCTGGATGAAAATATGTTTACATCATGCGACTATTTAAATATGATGAATGAATTTGGATACTTAAATTATTTACTAAGCCCAACAAGGGTTACTACAATTTCTAAATCGTGCATTGATCATTTTTTTATTAAATATAGTAATAAATTAATAACTGATCTATTTCCAGTAGTTATTGAATCTTCAATAACTGATCATTGTCCCATTGTTTTATTAATTAAACATGAGACTCCTACCAATTATCTCAATATTAATACAAATGCAAATAATGACAATTACATAACTACTGATTTTGTTAAATTAAATAACTACTTAGGTAATGGATGTGGGAGCATGTTCATATTTCTCAGGATTCTGATTATGCAGCTGAGTTATTTGTTGAAAAACTAAGAACTCATATACTAAATTCACAAATTATTACTCGCATTAATTCTAAATACAGAAAAATCAAACCATGGATGACTAGCGGCATTTTGAAATCTATAAAAAACAGAGATAAATTAGGTAAACAAGTACTAAAAAATCCACAAAACATACAGCTTCTTGTTCAGTATCGCAATTATAGAAATAATCTTACTTAATCCGATTAACTAAGGATAATTATTTCAAATTAAAATTAGAACAAGTAGAGGGCAACCTGAGAAAAACTTGGCAAATCATTAATGATGTAACTAATTCGACAGTTAAAAAAGCTGAAATTGGTTCCCTTATAGATAGCAACGGTGATATAATTGATAGTAATAAAGTCAAAGCTAATTATTTTAACAAATATTTCCAGAATGTTGCTATTAATATGTCTAAACAGATAAATGTAAAAGACAATTATAAATTACCGGTTTATTCTAATACCAATTCCATTTATTTATAACCTGTCACTGAACTCGAAATTAAGAAACAAATTATGTCTGTAGAATTCTAATTCCTCAGGAAGTGATGGTGGTATAAGTAACAACTGTATAAAAAGAATAAGGCAATTTATTGTAAAACCATTAAAACACATTGCAAACCTATCCTTCCAGGACGGCAACTATCCTCAGATTTTTAAAACTAGTTTAATTATCCCAGTATTTAAATCGGGTGATAAAGCAAATGGAAATAATTATAGACCCATGTCTCTTACGAATAGTATT